>JAGFPH010000776.1:100582-122150 GCA_018207615.1 Philaenus spumarius | reverse complement strand
TAGCTACAACATTGTACACTTTAACCTTTCGTCTACTTTAAATACTTTATACCTTTATTAAAGGAGACTTTAATGCTGGAGTATAAGAGAAGATCTAAATAAATGAATGAGAGGAAACATAGTGTGGATGTTGAGGAAACTGTATGATATAACCGAGTGGTCTATGGAATGAGCTGGAACTAAAACCTGCATGATCTAGATGATTGCTACCGACTAGTTATGATGTGTTACCTGAAACCAAACTTTTCAGTTTGTTTTCACAATTTCCTTTAGCAAAAACACGGTATACTTAAACCTTTCGTCTACTTTAAACACTTCAAGTTTAACAATTATATCTATATTAAAAGAGATTATAATATGAGTGTAGTAGAAGATATAAATAAATGAATGAATAAAATATTTATAGTGTGATGTTGACCCTTATCATTACTCGCAATTTAAAAACCGATTTCAGTTCCGAGTTATCTGGCCTAGTGAGTTTCGTCAAAATCAATCTATGTTTCCTATTTAGGTCTACCTACATACAGCTATGAGCCAGTAAGCACTAAATATCACGTTTTCAGCCAGTTGTCAGACTAACGAACTTGAAAATTTAAAATCACTTTTTGAAGCGCATTTCACAACTATAGGCTAAATACATTTTAACTAAAATATTAGTTATATCAAAATATTTTCCTATTTTTAACCACCTAAGAGGTTGAAATTTTCAAAACCGTTTCTTAGCAAGCGACTAGAACCGTAATGGAAGCTGTGTTCCAAATTTCATGGTAATCCATTTGGAAGATTTGGAGAAAACTAGTCAGTGAATGGTATTTACTTTATACAGATAACAAGTGATTTTAATGGTGGTGTAGGAGAAAATGCGAATATTATAATAAAATTTACACATCTTTCATCTACTTTAAACACTTTAAGTTTAATAATTATATTTTTACTAAAGGAGATTGTTATAGTGACGTAGATAAAAACGCACAAATTAGAATAGAACTGACACATCTGACGCCTGCACATATTTTTATCATACAATCTTATTAAAGAAATTTTAATATTGGTGCAGAAAAGAAGGCACAACTTGGTAAGAAGTTACACATCTTTTGGAAACTTTATGTTTCACAATTATATCATTATTAAAGGAGATTTGTATAGGTGGTGTAGAAGAGAAAGATCAAATTAGAATAAAACTGGCATATCTTTCGCTTGCTTTAAACACTTCATGTATAACAATTACATTTTCATTAAAGGAGATTTTAATATGGGTGAAGAAGGGAGGGTGCAAACTAGCAAAGAATTGACACAACTTTCGCCTACTTTAAACATTGCAAGGCGCTTAAATTATAATTATAATTAAATTTGATTAGGATTTTTCGTTGTACACCTGACAGACAGCCATAACAACAGAAAAAGCAACAAACGAATACATCGAACAATATAGAAATATTCTATAGGACTACTATCTCTTTATCGATGAAATATTGTTCGGTAAGCAAATAAAAACTCGCTAATTAGATTATATAAGTTGCATTTCCATATCCGGATGGTTTTAACTTTATAATTAATCAGAACAATAGTATTTACACGCATTATATTATTACATTAAAAAAACCCAATTTAACGATTTCCTGTTATTGTAGCAAAATTGAAGGTTATATATAAAAAAATGAATTTAAAACACTCCATTAACATTCTCTAATTTATCAAAAAATTAGAAAATAAAATATCTTTAATATTATTGTTGGTTTCTCATTGGGCAACTTTACCGCGATTTACAACATGTGAAACGCTTTCAATCTAGTTCGAAAAACGGACGTGTTTAAATTTTCCGCCATATCGTGAAAATGGTCTACATTTTTCACGTAATAAACAATTTGAATAGCCTCGAAAAGATACGGGTTTTTAATTCAAGTTTTCACCTAAACTAATAGTTTGAGATCAAAACGGAATATTATGCTGTGAAATTATACAGGGTGTTCCATAAGTAAAGTGCCAAACTTCGGGAGATGGTTCTATAAAGAGAAAATCAAGAATAAAACGCTTCGTTTTCCAGATATCCACCATTGTGTTTTTTTAATAAAATAATTCATATTTAGAGAACGGTTTGACCGATTGAGTTCAAACTTGGCATGCATGCAGTTTAACCTAACAATAATCTTTTTTAAGAAAATTAAACGACTATATCCAATCATGCGTATCAAAATGGCGATAGTATGAAAATTTCAAACCTGAATTACCCGAAAACCGTACATTCTAACGGAAAATGCTAAGATACATTTTCGTAGCCCTTTTGATTCCCTATCGAATGGTATAAATGTCAAAACATTCGGATAAAGGATAATAGTTAAGTTATGTCTAATAATCGGTTTGTTCGATCCTGCAAACTATACCATCATAGTAAACATATAGTAAATATGGGTCGACAGTTAAACTATCCGATAGGGAACAACGGCAGTACGAAGTTGTTGCTTTACGTAATAGACCAGGGAAATTTGAAAAAATAACTGAATTTTGAGATACAGCTCGGATCGACGTGTGGTTTTCTGCATAGTGTTCTGAAATGGATCAGGAAAAAAGTCTACATATGTTGATTGACTGCTGGGACAACAGGCTTGGCAATACAGATGGGAATTAGTCCGCGAATTTAATTATTAAAGTTGTAAATTTGTATTTGTTTTCATGTCTTTGCTCCCCCTCAATCATTTGTTAATATTTGTGTTGTTGTTGGCAATCTTTGCAAAAATGTTCATATTGTTGGTCATCTTTGCCTAGTTTTCATACGTAATTCATTTTTACTTGTATATAGTATTTTCTGAGTGTGTATCTGTGTGTGAGGGTGTGAATGTGTATTTATGTAATCATGTAAGGGTGTCAGGCTTAGGATAATTATTGTTGTTTTGTAATGTTTTGTCAGCGTTATGCATGTAACACATAGAGCTAGAGGTGTTAAAGTAAAAAGGTTTAATAGTCTTCCAACCGACAGACGGTTAAACAAAACCATTGTCTAATAAGCTTGAAAAAAGAAATGATTGTAACCAAAAGTGAATCATTTTTTTAAATATCTAAAAATGTATAAAAACCAGTAAAAATCACTTCCCGGGAGTTTTTCAGGTCGCTGATTTAAAATCTTACATCAGAAAATATGCCTGTTGTTCGTTGGGGCTCTGCTAGGGAAAAACGTCGCTGATGCCCCGGGTGGTCAAAGGTTGGTCGGTAAAACACACAAAAACCTGTATTTTCTCACACTCTTGAATGCTCCAGATTTGTGAATAGAATTATTTGAAATTCTGGGCCGATGGTAGGGAGGGATTGGATACGAAGTCAAACTATATTATATATAATTTTTGTCACCTTTAATGTGCTAAAAATGAAAAAATAGGTCATACGATTGCCAGTTTAAGGGTGCCATTTAAAAGAAGAAAGTTTATCCTCGAAAATGCATTCTTATAATTCACCGCACTGCCCCCAACCCCTACTAGAGCCTCTAATGAGTATCGGTAAAAAAAAACTGGGAAACAATTTACAAGTCGTTTCCTAAATTTAAAAAAAAATTGCGCCCGGGCGATTTGGGGCAGCCCGTGGCATTGGCGAAGAATTTCGATGTCAGATTTGGAACCTGCGACCTCAAAAACCCCCCAGAAGTGTTTTTCTCTCTTTGTATCAATATTTAGATATTTAAAAAATGAGTCCTTTCTGGATGCATTTTATGCAGCCGCGATGCGATACTGTCCGAGCCGTCAATCATCATAATATGAAGACATTTTCCTGAACCATTTCTGAACACAATGCAGAAAACCCCACGTCGATCCGAGCTATATCTCAAAATAGTTATTCCTGTGGAATTTGGTATAATTTCTCTGGTCTATAAGAAGAAGAAGACCCTTGATACAGTCGGCGTAGCAACGGCTACCTGATGACCATTTTCGATGTTTTTCTCATTCCATGGTAGCTGAACGACGAACCAATAATAGACATACGGTATAAATACGGTCGAGGTTGAAATTTATAGATTATAATTAAAGCCTTCCTACACTACCGACGTATAGTAGGTAAATCGGCACTCGCGGCTACAATAAACTTATTTATGTACGTGTCTTGTTCGCTTCGCTTGCGCCCTTAACCCAGCCTTGTGTATAACTGCTTCCTTATCTAATATTTTATGTAATTTATGCATGTATGACTTTCGACGAAGACTTCTCCAAGGATTTTAATTAAAATCTGTGTCTTTATGAACGAATTAATTTTGGCCTTAAATTGAAGAAGAATCGAAGCGAATTTCCTATAACCTATTGCATTGATTCGTATGACCACCAATCATGGTCTCCAGAAGGCGTTTTGGGTTGTCATTAAAATTTGTATACAGCGCTGTTATAAAGTCATTTCCCCCCCCCCCCCTTTAACTTTTGTGTTTGTTAAAACAAACAAATATCCTTTGGGGAACGATACTAACTTAGCCCAAAGTATCTTTTGAAGCAATCGTAATTTTGAGTGTCCCCTAAAAATGGAGGATTTTGGGGGCAACTCAAAATGTTTAAATAGGAAGTATGGTCATGTGATACCTCATTTTAAAGGTCTATTTAAGACTAGGAAGGAAAATGACATAAATAAAATAAAAATTGGACCACCCAAAACAAAATGGCGACCTTAAACGTGTTGAAATAAATCGACATAAAGTTACTAATATCTCGAAAAGGAAGAGTTTTTAGAAAAAAATTCAAGAGACAAGAAATGTTTATTTCAAAGTGCTTGACCCAAATCGCTTCCAAATCGATTTCGTAAATTCTATTTTTTACAAAATTTTCTAAGATGTAGGTGTCGACTTAAACGTTTTAATGAGAAGCTAGTCATGCGACAATTATATGTGTTCGCAAACTATCGGCCGCATTTTACTTCCGATTTGGTCCAAATTGGTGGCTCAAACGAGTTCGCTATCCAAAAAAATCAAAAAATTGGAAGCACTGTTTTAGACCGGAAGTAATTTATTTTAGATTTTGCTTACTAGTATGAATTTTTTGGGGGGTTTTATGTAAAATTATAAATACAGGAAATAATTCTGCAAATTTTGATTTTTTTAACACGACCTTATAGCTCGTCTGGTTCCCCAAAATCGACCAAAACTTAGAACACCGTACTACGAGGCCGACTGCCGCAGCAAAGCGAAGCAGTCTACAAGGTCAAGGTGCAAACGCTCAAAGCAGCGTGTCTGCAGGGTTGGATACTGAGATGCAAAACAAATTCTACAAATATATTGTGTACACACTGGCAGCTATTCAACTTCTTCGTGAATAGACCAATTTCAAAAACAGTTAGTTGAAACCATAAAACTTGTAAACTTATTTTGAAATTCGCTCAACTCATGTCAGCGGTTTAGTTGCGTGATGGAATTATTTTGAAATAGGTAACGCCGAGAAGAAGGGAAGGAAAGCGTAATCTTCAAATGCAGAATTGTTCGAATATTGATGGAAAGAAGGGTCCATGAGGATTTCCCATTACGAAGTGTTAAAGCTAAGCGCGCACTGGGTCGGGACGGCACGGACGGACGGTACAGACGTTCCTCGCTTTTTTAATGGACTGCACGCACTGGATCGGTCGGTAGGGACGAACCTCCACAGTCTCCTCCTAGCATTTGTGCTGAAAACTACGTTATGTTAAGTGAAGATGAAATTATTGTTAGTTTAATAGCGGCAGAAGAAGAAGAAAAGTCAAGGAGTCAAAGAAAACCTAGATTTTGGATTCACAAAATAAATCGAAAGAGATTAGAACTTGGAGAGTTTCATACATTATTCCCTGACTTGGTTGAAGACGACTGTAAGTTCTGATCACATTGCACAACAAATGGTCTGCACGTTGTGAACTACTCCAAGTATCTGAAAAGGCGGAACGTCCGTACCGTATGAACCGAAACAGGTGTGCGCACTGCAGACGGCGCCGAAGCGGCGGATCACTCATCGTTACGGTAGGTCCGGATCTTTTTCCAAACTTTTCTAGGACGGCGGAAGGTGCGGATAGTCCTGTCCCGACAGTGACGGCCTAGTGCGCGCACACATAGGCAAATCAATGCTAAACATTTTTGTATGTACCATCTGTCCGTGCCGTCCCGACCCAGTGCGCGCTTAGCTTTAGTGCCACTCTGAAGGAATGCGATAAACGAGTTCAAAATATATGTACTAATCAGAAGATAAAGGCTTCTTAGGATAATTCTAGGTCAGTTTTTTCAATACATACTAACAAGGCGGAAACGTGACAATGTAATTCAAGGATACTTTTTATCACATTGCACATTCTTTATTAATTTGTATAAAAAAAACGCTTTATTGATTTTATTAAAAAATGCACGCCATTTAAACGCCTAATTAAATAATCAATCCCGGGTAAATTATAATAAATATAAAATTAAAGGAAAATCATAAAACCTGAATAACTGCTTATAAATAGTGGTTGTTGAAAGGTGGAGTAGAAATTATACCGACAATGATATGGAAATTGCATTTCCTCTTTTGTAACTAGTCACCTGACCACCAGAGCGTGTTTTATTTGCACAGGTAAGAATAGTTTTTAATCGAAACGTTAGTTTTGAAGCGCACAAAAGCGCCCCTGTATTCCGTAAAGTTATTATACAGGTGTCTAGAAAATACTATACCAAATTTCAGTTTCAATAAACATTCGCCCGGAAATGCTTGGGTTTCGAATTATCTGCCATTATTGTTTTTACTAGACACTTCATATTGTTTGAAATATAAAACGTTTTGAGCTCAAATTCGGTTGTTACGGAACCTTTTACACGCTTGTACAAAAAACCAGAACGTTCGTTTGTATAATTTATACATGGCGGCCATTAAACATCGTTAACCTCAAATAATTCTAAAGCAGCGCACTTTAAAAAAAAACTTAATAAACAAAGTTATTTTTTTAATGACAAACAAAATGTTTTTTTTTTTAAATTTTCCCATAGGCCTAGTTCAAAGAATAACAGACTCATCAGCTAAAAATTTAAAACATAATTTCTTGGTTGTTGTAGAAACAACAACAGTAGAAATGAAAACTAGCAGTGCTATTTATAAACAAAGTAAAGGATCGTTCAAAGTTACGGTCCCTGTTTAGCACCCTCCTGATAGATTTTCACACTCTTTCGAAAAACTCCAGGCATTAACAAAAATTTATTTTTCTAAAACTTTATTAATAAAGTAAGTTAAAGATAATAACAGCATACGTACCCACAATATTGTTCTGATTACTGTGTTGGTGTAGGATGCCGATTTGAACTAACCAATTATTACACATAACTTAACTAGTACCTGGGCAACCAAGCATTACTCGGTATTTTTGTTTATTGTTTTTATTTTTAGGAAAATGTATGTAAATACAAATCGCATACTGAAAAATATGAATATTTTTCGAACTTACGTACATATGAACTGTTTATCCTATAGTCTAATACGAAATAAAAATACTTCAACAGATGTCGTTCTCCACTAAAACCTATCTTAAAGGTTAGAAATAAAAAAAAAATGTTAAATCAGCTGATAATGGAAATAATACAGGAAACAGCTGATTACTGTTATTATTATAGTGAATAAGCATTTATGTATGTAAGGATTTTAAATTCCACAAGCCCAATATTACAAATTTTCAATTTTGAAATGAGTTGTTTAAAATACGAGTTTTCCTGAGGTAGCGGTTTTCACCAATCGATTTTTGAGATCCAAAAGAATCTAATCCCAAAATCCTTTCAGCAAAATCCTTCAGCTGGATCTCGAGATTGCTCGTACGTACAAACACACAGTGCTCGTATTAGAGTATAGGATTATCCTTCATTCGATTGTTTTGACAGTTACACCTTCCGATAGGGAATTGAAAGGGCTACAAACAAAGTATTTTGACATTTTTAGTTAAAATGTACGGTTTCGGGGTAATTAGGTTTGAATATTTCAAACAGCAGCCATTGTGAAACGCATGATTGGCTATAGTCGCTTAAAACTGTCGGAGTTTTGCTTTTAATAACAATGCCTATAAGTAAAATTAAAACATTTTCAAAGTGCCTGTATTGTAACTTTAAACGGCCGTCATTTTGTGTACATTTTGATGTCCGATTTGAGGTATTTTGTTCTCCTAAGACTGTCATTTAATTTGATGTAAAACTCGACCTATGCTCCTGTTTAAGATTTACCTCCGACTCTCTGCGAGCCGCCCCTGATGTCATAAAAAAATATAACTGCTTCAAAAATTAGTTATTTTGGTAGAGAAACGATGTACCAAATTTTGTTGCGTAATCTGCAATGGTTCCCAAAATATATAGCCGTTCACAGGCTTTTGAGACACTCATATACTGCATATGTTGTATTAATTAATTAATTAAGTCATATGTATGATTTTTAATGACAGCCTAAAAATTATCCTGGGGACCATGATCAATGTTCATTGACCACTCCTGACCCTAGGTCTCACTATAAGGGCCACAGCAATAACTCACCTTTCCAATGGAAATTCGCTAAACATAATTTATAGTGCTTGAGTGTAGCCGTTGACGGATTGTCTAAAGAAATCTATAATCTAGTTTTAGGCCTATATTGAACTTGGTATAAACAATTTAAGGAAACTTAAATCACCCAGGAAGCGTGCACGGAATTGACTTTTGAATGTTTAATGAAGTATCTCGGTTTCTATACCAGTTTAAGCCTAACGCCATTAACAGGTATGTAGGAAATGTGTGGCGATTTTACAAAGCTTTAGCTAATTCGTTTAAAATGTAACAATGTCGTTAATATGCGTGTCCAAAAAAGATTTTTTTTAAACTTGCTCAACACCTCCACGCCCTTAATAAAAGTAAAAGGTACGGTGGAATACTCTTCCGCAAGAATCCTCGGGCTATGAATGTCGGAGCTGTCTTTCCTGAGGCGTACGGTTCCAAGGACGAGGAAAGTAAGTCAGTTGCTTTCTGGAAGTAAACCGTGCCACAGAAGCTGTTGGGGAGACATGATGGAGATGGAAGGAAGTGTAGAAAGCAAGAAAGCGGCGAATGGATACACAAAGAAATACAGTAAAGTAGAAATAGAGAACGAGAATAGAATATGTATAAATAAAAGAAGAAGTCCTGACTGACTGATTCGTAATCAAAGTACAATCAAAACTATGATAGCTAGAGCCTTATGTTTCTAGGCTTCTTCATATCACTACATAGAAGTGTACTAAGAAAGGAGTATGAAAACATTGATTTTAAGGGTTGAAAATGATCACAATAAGGGGGTTAACTCCCAGCCCTATACCAGATGAAATAACCATTTTGAATCAAAGCTTAGCAACACAATTCTAGGTGTGGCGTATTCTGAATCAATTAATAGATAGGAGCATTTCTGAGCAATAGATTTTATCTTTTTTATTAAAACTACAAGAATTTAAACAAGTTTGGTTTTATGTTTTGGAGGTTGTAGACAATTACCAAGAAATTATGTTTTCAAGTTTTTTCTTTGGAAAACTCGGTTATCCTTTAACCTACAGAACCGACAAAACCCCCAGTTTGTCGTTAAAAAATATAATATTTGGTATCTAGTACATTTTTTGTAAAGTCAACGGTTTTCAACAAACTCCTCTTTAAATTTGTAACGGCCGCCATTTTGAAAATTATAATAATACATTTTTGGTAAACTTGCAAATCGACCCATACAAAATGCTTATACCATATTTGAACTCAATATCTTACCTATTTCCGGAGTTGCAGTTAGTTTTTGTAAAGAAAACAAAATGGCTGATTGCGACTAAACCAAGCCGATTTGAAAAAAGTTACTGAACATTTTGAATTTATTTCAACTTATACAATAAGATCCAGTAATAACACGCTAAGGTTTTTGCAACACTCTGTGTAATAAATTCAGGTTTAAAACTTAAGAACCACTGAACCAAAACGGATGAAAAAGACATAGTTTAACTTAAAACGTAGGATAACATTTTTTTTTAGATGGCGTTGGCGGTGGAAAAGAGTTTGCATGACCTCTTTTTAGTTTTTAGTTGTTATTCATTACATAATTTACATTATTGTCTGCAGTAATGAAAAACTTTTTTTTAAGTTTTTGTTTCTTTTTTGTTGGCCTATTTTACATAATTATCTTCAGAATTAAATTCTCTACAAGTTGTGTTTAGATATATCAAAAGTTACTGTAGTTTAAGATCTGGAATGTATTTTATTCAATTTCTCTGCTCATCGACTCCTATAAAAGCGAGTGCACGTCCATACGTACATACATACATGCATACGTACGTTAGTAACAATCTGTATAATATATAAAAGCGAAATACCACTCACTCACTGACACACTCATCACGATTTCTCAAAAACTACCGAACGGATTGAAATTAAATTTGGTGTGTAGCTTCCTCTAGGGCCGTAGGTGCTCACTAAGAAAGGGTTTGAAAAATTCGAAATTTTAGGGGGTTTAGGGGAATCAAAGTTATTAAATCACGATTTCTTCAAAACTACCGAAAGGATTGGAATGAAATTCGGTATGTAGCTTTCTCTAGGGCCATAAGGGTTCACTAAAAAAGGGTTTTAAAAAATTGGAAAATTTAGGGGGGTTTGGGGGATAAAAATTACTAAATCACGATTTCTCCAAAATTACAGAACAGATTGGAATACAATTTGGTATGTAGGTTCCTCTAAGAAAGAGTTTCAAAAAATTCGAAATTTTAGGGGGGTTTATGGGGATCAAAGTTATTAAATCATGATTTCTTCAAAACTACCGAATGGATTGGAATGAAATTTGGTATGTAGCTTCCTCTAGGGCCATAGATGCTCACTAAGAAAGGGTATGAAATTTTTCGAAATTTTGGGGTTCAGATCTTTTATTATTATGACAATAGTGCTTTTATTATTTAAGATCTATATATATATATATATATATAAGCCAAATACCACTCACTGACTGAATACTTAAAAAGAATACAGTTACGTTAAAAGGACTGAAAATACCAACCACCACGGGCAACGCCGTACGGGTCAGCTAGTATAATATAACAGCTGATTTCACCCATCATCTGTAATACTTACACCAAACTTAGCGTAGATTATACTTTGGGGTTATGTTTACCATTTCAATCAATATAAGTCTTGCGAAGTTGATTTTTTTAAAGTAAGAGTTAAAGAACTAATTTAGCGTATAATACATTATAAGATTTACTTTGAGGTTATAAAATGAATATAAATACAACTTTTTACTATCAATATATTCATTTATACAGGTTTAAAGAAGATATACTTATTAGTTTAACTTCGGAAACATTCGTACATCTTCGTATAACATATAAACATAATTATTCCATTATTAATGCCTTCATTATAATATTAATAACTTCTACAACATTTGATCTATCAATATGAAGTTAGAAAGCAACTAAAAGATAATATTTTTATCTTTATTTGAATATATTTTTATAATAATGAATATAAATTAAAAAATTTTAAAAATAGGCCTACAGTTTTATAATCCTTATAATTGTACACATTTACCAAGTTAATAATCCCCGTCAGCATAGTTAAATAGGCCTAGATAAAATCTGTTGCTATTAAATAGTTTTTTTTTAAATTATGTATTCCTGATGTGTACCTAATTAATCGGTTGTGATTTTTCACGGGGGCCCATTAGTTTTACATAAAATCAATTCAATTTTACTCCTTATTAAACAACGAACTACATATTTCCGTAGTGCTTCGTTAGGGGGATTTGAAACACGAACGAAATCTTTCACCAGCTGTTACTCTCTAATGAACCATTTTCGGGCCTACGTTTGTATGAACTTATTCAATATTTTTGCTAGTGGAATCAGCTCAGAAAGTGCTCGGAACCTTATGCGAAACAGCCTGTATCTAGAGTCAGTTAAATAATATAACTGTTTATTGAGTGGGTAGAGAAAAGGCAAATTCATAAAATGTTTATAAAGCATAACAATTTAATAAATCTACTTATCCCCAATATCCAAAATTGGAAATTATGGAGGCTGCTCAAAATTTTAAATGTAGACCCCTATCGTGTGACCTATTATTTTGAAGGTCTTTATAAAAGAAAGAAAAAACGAAAACTAGAGGTATCTATAAAAAAGTAGCAACAGTTAAAAGAATTATAATTCTTGTTAAGTCCTAACTAGGAGAACTTCATTCCAGCTATCAAGGCATGCATTAATGATTTTGAACAAGTTTGGGTCCAACAAGACGGAGTTGGACATTGATGATCTCAGAAATCGAATTGTACAGGAAACCCGATGAATTCCTTAAGAGACATTGCAGCGAACTGTCGCACTGTCAAGCCGTTGAGGTGAAGCAATTTGAGCATTTCTTGTGAAATTTGATGCTGGTAAGTTATTACAACTTACCAGCATGCTTAAAGTGAATGCTTAACAATTATTTTAGTAATTGTGTTTGGAGGTGTTTTTTTACAGTCTAATAAGATGTAGGCCTATTTTGATAATTTTCCTTTTGCTTTAATGACTGCCATTTTGAGTTGGGTTATGCTGTCATAGACTTCTAATTTGCGTTGATCGTTTTCTTTTAGCAATGCCTTTAAAACGAGACGTCTTGCCCCATACATAAATAAATGAAATTTTATGCCTTATAAACTTTTGATAAATATGGCTTTTTCCACTCACCAAACAGTTAGAGGGGTGTCTCCAGCCTTTTAACTAATCCTGTATAGCATGTTTAAAGAAACCCTAAAACGTGTTCTGGGGACCATGATCGGTGCTCATTGACCACTCCCGAAATAATGAAATCAAACGTTCCGTAAAACCTGTCTAAAACAAAGCAACTCAACTGTTCGTCGTACACTTGACACTATTCCACGTAATTTCGACGGTAACCTCTCAACGCACAGTGGGGCAGGTCCTCAAATTGTCGCCACGGCCTTATGCATAATTAATTAACAATTGCACTTAACTCTATGACGACTTTAAAATGCAACGAGGACACGGCATTGTTGCTTGACCCATTATTACAGGGGAAATTACGCTTTATCGAAGATATAATTGGCAACCCTGACAGAGGTATTGACATCGATTAAGATGATTGTTATTTACCGGCCGAATTAATTACATACCTTTTATAGGCTGCGATGTTTACCAGAGGAGTTAATTGCCCGATGGCCTTACGCGCTACGTCATGTCTATAAATGTTGGAGTGAAAAATAAATTTTACGCTGATGAAAAAGGGAAAGAAAAATATGTTTTTTTTTTAATATAAATACAGAGTGGATAAAAAATCTCGTAAAGGTTGGACTTCTCGGCGACTAACAGTAAAAAATAACTCAATCATGCAGAGGAACCGCTAACGTGAGTTGAGTGAATTTTCAAAATTAAGATTATATTTTTTAAGGTTTCGACCAAGTATTTGTTAAATTGGTCTTACTCGCGAAGGCGTTGAATAGCTGCCCACTTGTACGAAACATATTAGTATATTTGTTTTGTTTGCACCTCAGCCTGGAGCCCTCAGTATCGGACTAGAATCTGCCTCCACGTGGATTTGAACCGGGTACTTTTATGGTATTTTACATTTTTATCAATTTTCGGTGAACCAGACAGGGCTATAATGTCTTGTAAAAAACAAAATGTGCAAAATAATCTCCTAGGTTTATGTTTGTATGGATAAATACCCCAAAACGTTTAATTCTATTAAAACAAATTGTGCTACAAAACAACAAAAACGTGCTCCCAGTTGTTGGATTAACGACCTCATCCGAGCTACTTGAAAAACCAACGTGTTTACCAAATCTTACGTAAAATGCGGCCGTTACGAGTGCGAACACACAAATACAATTTTTAACGACACCCAAACCGTGTTCTGGCTACCATTGACTACTTCCGACGTTAGGTCTCACGATAAGAGTCCCTGCTCATCTTTCCTATTGAAATTCGATAATACTAATAACATGCTTTGTCCCGCTTGCCTCGACGGTGTAAATTAATTGGTTAGTAATGAACTTTTGTGAACTTTGTATCTTTATTTCTTAAAGTATTTATTTTATGGTAGAAGTGGGGAAAGCGGGATTGCTGGGAAGCTAGTGTTGAAACCGTTCATGGTCGTACATGGTTACTGGTTATCCATGTACCTGTGTCAAAGGAAACAAAAGACTTTATGCTAGTTATTGTAACGAAGATGGAAAGTAGCGGAGTAGCGTAAGATCATGCATCATGGTCGGCGAGAATAGATGCCCAGCCACTCTTTTGAAGTTTGGCCAATGCCGACGCTGCCGGTGAGGGGAGAGGACGTTGATCGCGTGACGTCATAGGGTTGTCAGCCACGCTTATCCACTAGAGCAGCCTTGGCTTTTTCCAATGAATCTCCACCTGTTGTTTGTAATAGGTGCTGAATTTTAAATTGAAATTGTTTTTATTTGTTATTTGTGGTGTTAGTTTTGGGTAATAAAAAGGGAAATTCAAACAAAGCTACTGTATTATTATGTTTTTAGGTGACAATAGTTAAAGTAATACTTCTTATGGAAATCAATTAATTATTATAAAATAGATTTTTATAAATAAAAGAACATACAACAGTATGCATAACAATTTTTAAAATCCTCAAGAAATTCAACACAATTTTTTTAAACTCTTGCCGACCCTGGCAAAATTTGTTTTAGAATTGGTTATTATAAACATAATTATTATGAATTAGCAATAGTAGCTGATTGATCAAATTTCATTGCTTAAATCTTAATTTTCATGAAGTTTTAAAGTGATAGAAATATAAATTTAAAATACAGTGACTAATTTGTAGACAAATTTCATATTTTAATACCTGCAAGGTTAACCTTTTTATCTGGTGGTCATTTCACTTTGTTCTGGCAGATCCTTTTCAAGTAAGTTGTGAGCCCCAAGTATAGTAATTTAATATACTAAGAAAAGAACAAATCTGTATACACCTGCACCCGAGAAACATTTTGATTTAACTATCACAAAGAATTTATTTTAATGATTTATTAATATTTAAAACTATTATTTCGTGTAAACATTGAAATAGTACACAATTCTCAAAATCAAAGTTTAGTGCAAGTTTAGAAATATTTTTTACAATTACAGTATTACTAGACGTTTCCGTTTTAGAAATGGTAACAACGTTGTCTTATGCGTAAAAAAGTACATCTTTGTACCTAGTAGACATTACCTGAGTTTGTTTTTTTCCAATTACTCTCTCAAAAGTTTCAGGGGTGTCTCCAGACTTTTAGTTCACTCTGTATAGGCTACATATACGTAGCCCTAATTTGTAAAATGCTAAACCAAAATTTGATAGTAACCTAGAAAATTGTCATGCAAAGTTAAATAACATTAACTCCTTGTAAGTAAAAAAAACCGGATATTAGTAAAGTAAACTTATCTGTAACTGATTTGTTGTGTTTTCGCTCATTTTATCTTGTCTAGGTTCATTATTATTTAATTAAAGCATTATTTATTGATTGTTGAAAGTGTATAATATCAAAGAGGGTGCCAATAGGAATAGAAAGGTATCATGGGGGTAATAAAGTACTAAATACATGCTGCCGGCTAATGCAAAGCAGTGGTGGTTGTACGGCAGTGTTGTGCGAGTTAACAACCCTGTGACGTCACAGTGTAGAACTGGCTAGCAGCACGTATCGAGACGGAGTGGCTGAACCCTTATACTAGCAATTCTCGCCGGCCCTGCCGTCTGGCAGTTGTACGACGTGTCTCAACTGTAGAATAATTGCGTTGAGCTATCCCTTAATCCACGCGCCCTCGAGTTTGGCTACGGAATTCCACTTAGTTGCATATCCGACAGTCACGTGGTTGGTTTTCACAACCAATACATTTTTTCGCGTTCTTATAACACAGCTCAGCGGGAATGCTTAGTTTTGTACACTGATCGGTTTCTAGACGCCATTAATTAGTGCCGATATTTAACCCTCAAACGTCTTTGTCATGTGTCGCGAACAGCTGGGATTGGTTATAACCAAGGTCGTCACCGACGAGTGTTTTTACAGCTTTATAGAAAGTGAAAACCG
The DNA here is from genome assembly GCA_018207615.1 of Philaenus spumarius. NCBI lineage: Eukaryota > Metazoa > Arthropoda > Insecta > Hemiptera > Aphrophoridae > Philaenus > Philaenus spumarius. The sequence continues at coordinate 106,170 of JAGFPH010000776.1, read as the reverse complement.
CTCTGTCAGAAAGAATGACACGCACTAGTGAACTAGTTTGTACGCGTTTTAGATCGGTAAAGTGCCTATATGCAGGATGGTTCTCGAGAGGTTCTCACAACTTCATGAGGTGATAGGGTTCCTAAAAAAAAGTAAAATCGTTCATACGAACATAGCTTCGTTTTCCAGATATCTGCCATTTTGTTTTCTTACAAAATAATTCACATCTTGAGAAAAGTTTGACTGATTGAATTCAAACTTATCATGGCTTTTAAACTAATATTTTTATTTTATGAAAAATAAGCGATTAGGTCTATATCCAATCAAGCGTTTCAAAATGGAAATGCGCATTACATCATTTAAGAAAATTAGTTGTCATTAAGTACTTGAATTTCTAGATTCACATACAAACACCCCACTCCCCCACGCACACACACTTCTTCTCTTACCTACTTACGAAAATACATAAATACAAACAATATTAATTTAAAATACTCATTAAATGCCCTACATCATTCAAGTCAAACAATCACGCTTTAATCAGATTTAAAAATGCATTATGTGTTGTACTTTGCTCAACGTTTTCTGGAATTAAGTTCAACATTCTAGGGTTTAGAGTTTTTAGCGAATTTGTAAGCGAATAAACATGCTGTATTTTTGTTATTTGGTAAGATATCATCATGAATGTTGCTTTGTTTTTCTTCTAATAGATCTATAAATAATATCTACTATTCTAAACACGTTTTTAACATACAACAAAATTTACAAAAAATAAAATTTCTTAACTTAACAAAAGTTTTTGATAAAATTTCCACATTGTATGAAGAAAGCAAAAGAAGAAAAAATATATAACTTGAAAACTTACACATCACTTTAAGACACATTTTGTCCTACACTTGTGTTTAAAATTTTAGCCCAATATCTTGCTAAATAAAAAAGTTACACTACTTTTTTGAAATAAGAACGTTTTAATGTTTTTTCGGAAACTCTAGTATAAGTAGTAAATAAATTTAAAAAATTTGACATTTCAAAAATATTTAGCTCATCAAACAAAAATAACAAATTAGTAAAAGAATAATTAAACCTCTCACGAATACAAATTACACAGATTCAAGATTTAAGAACAACCCAGCAAACTTCCTACAACCACTCCTAGATGGTGCTGATAAACTATCTTACTTTACACGTAGTATTTAGTAACTGTAAAGTATCTAAAAATGTAAGAAATTTAATACACGCAGTCGAACAAGGATTTGGAACTGAACAAAGTTGCCGGTTTCTTAGACATTTTCTATATTGATTTTTCAAAGCTAGTTTACTTCCACTACGTACATAAAAATCTTTAATTGTTTCAGAATGCTCGCTACTCGGACTATGTGCACATAGCCGAGATCTGCAGAAGACTAGACATCACTGGAGACTAAAGTCGCCATCTTGGATTATCCGCCGTAGAGGGACGTCTGCTGCGCCACCTCTTAGTAGGAGCTTCTACAACGCGCCTCTAATTTTATTTGTGTTCCAGTGAAGGTATAGATTGTAACCATTAGGAAGTTCCCTAGATACAGTGCATGTAAGTGGGAGGGATGTTTTAGTGGGTAGTGATTCTCATTTGTACGTAAGTGAGATATGAGTCCTCAAGAGAGGGGTCTGCCTAAATGCAATTCATCCTACCGAAAAAGGGGGGGGAAGGCCCCTTAGACTATTAGGACCGCTATTTCGTTCCACCGATTGGCCAATACAATGCCAATTCCCCACTCTTACCCCAGCACCCAAGTCTCGCCCACACACTAATTAAACTACATAATACGCGTACTGGTTAATTTATTTTTAATAGACTTACGCTCAAAGCGCCAAACATTCCACTGGGTCCGTTCTCGGAAACTTGTAATTAATATGCTTTCCACTGGCTATTAGGTAATGTTCGACTCGAGGCCCGGAGGGTGACGTTTGAGTAACTACCTATTGTTCACGTATTTTTATTTGGACTATAATTACAATTGAAATTGTTAAAAGCGTAACAAATATGTTTGTTTATGTAATGATGTCAAGGTGTTGAAAAAGAGAGAACTATGTGTGAATAGTTCTGGAATAGGTTTTTTTAGCAATATATATACAGGGTGTCGCAGAAACCTTAGCGGGCTATATAGGATCGTATTGTATACATTGAAGTACATCAAAAATTTTCAGTAACATTTTGTCGAATTCGGCTTATAGCCCAGTCAATAAAGGCCGAAAATTGCCATTTGTCGCAACAAATTAGGGGAAAGCTGATTTTTTTTTATGTGATAGACCCTTATGAGACATGTATTTTCTCAAAAGTCCCCGCCTCTCCACCTTGTGCTTTCCCCTCCACCCAACCCCCCCTTGAAGTTTACAAATGCAGAGCTTCACAAGATTGCTTACAAGTTCGTTAATACTCATCGTAGTGAATTATTTTTTTGTACATTTGTTCCTTAATCCATATTAAACATATATTTTGTTCTTATAAATTTTTCGATAAAGTTAATATTAAAGGACCTATTAAACAACAAACACCAAAAAAATGATTTCTCAAGGCATATAAATTTGTTTTATTAACTATATTTTTAAATTATTTAAAATACACAAAAATGTTTCAAATAAAACTTGTAGTATGTATCTTTAGCTTTAATATGATGTGGATAATTACTTGTTTAAATTTATCGCTTGCTCTTGGGACGTCGTCAAAGAGAGCGCTTGAACACCGCTCCAGTGGTCAGACGCAGGTTTTTAACCGCTTCGCATGAATAAATTGTGTACAATGGATGATGCAATATAATTATTTTAGTAAATGTGTGAGCAAAAATACTGTTTGTATATAATGTATTGCAAGTTTAGGTTTAGATTGTAAGTATATTAGGTTTTTTTTATTACATTTATATAGGCCTATATAATTTATTTGTTATCCCTTTAATTCAAATAATTTCAATAACAAATGTATTAGAAGCTTAATACTTGTATTAGCTATTTACAATTTCGTTTTTACTTAGTATGCTTTTTCAAAAACAAAACACCTTCAATAAGTCAACACGCAAATTTGATTTCGAATACCAGTTTTGGTTCGGGGGGCTAACTCTATACTCTATTGAATGAAATAAATAGGGCTTTCCATAAGGAACCGCCGGTTCTGGATTGGCTTAAACCGTCAAAAGATTGGATTTCCATGTGCAAAAGAAAATGATTAAAAAATATATGTTACATGGCAGCATCAGGACCTCCCTCCCACCCCATATATGTACAAGTCTTAAGTAGGCTCAAGTACAAATAAGTAGGCTATTTATGGTACACTATAGCGAGATTCTAAATAATAACATTATTCGCAATAGTTATTTTCATCTTTATATTGATTTTGGATTTATATTAATATTTACAATTTGCAAACACTGTAATAACAAATTAAGTGATAATTTCTACTGCATGTTGATTACCGTATTTTCACGCTGTAGGGTAACTTCCTTAGGCAAAGTCATTCATATATAACACGTAGAACTTCGACAGTCTGAGAGACAATTCCGACATACAAAAGTTTATTTCATGACTAACTCAACACAACCCGTTTACAAAGCTATCAGGAGAGTTAGTATCTTTAGGCTCATGTGTCATTTCAGACGAAGTATTAACGAACTTGTAAGCAATCTTGTGAAGCTCTGAATTTGTAAACTTCAAGGGGGGTGGAGGGGGAAGCACAAGGGCGAGAGGCGGGTACTTTTGAGAAAATACATTTCTCATAAGGGTCTATCACATATAAACAATTCAGCTTTCCCCTAATTTGTTGTGACAAAAACCCTTTATTGACTGGGCTATTAGTTAAGTCGTAATCCGCTATTTAGTTTTTTTTTACAAAAACTCTCTGTAACTCCAGGAATAAATACGTTCGAATTTGGTATAAACATTTTTTATGTTGCGATTTACAAGTATGCCAAAGACCAAGAATTTACTTTTTATAATTTTCAAAATGGATGCCGTTACAATTTTTTAACGTGGAATATCTTGAAAACCGCTAACTTTACAAAAAATTTACAAAAGAAAAAATATTTTATTTTTACAAACAAAATGTTTTTTCTCGTTTCTGTAGGTCAAAGGATAACCAAATTATCGACAAAAAATCAACTAAAAACATAGTTTCTAGGTTGTTTCTACGACATACAAAATTAGCCTGAATTTACATTTCAGAGCAATGGAATTTATCTTATTTTTTTTAAACTATAAGAAGTTTTTAAAAAAAATTTTCATTACACTTAATGTTCATATTTTATCCGGTCTTAATGAAAGCATGATGTCCCGTAAGAATTGAGAACTGACATTTTGTACAATTGTTTCCTAAGTAATGCATAAAACAAATTAGAGCCGTCGCATTTATTTCCGTAAGTACTTCATTAAAATTTTGGAAAAAATCTAATGATGTTATAGGATAACTAAAGGGCAAGCTAAACTTTGTCTGTCTGTCTACAAGTTCACAGCAACAGACAAAATTATCAGAACTAAATTAAAAACATTTTACTGTTGAGTTCGAATTGCTTTAATAAAGATAAAATATGAGTAAAGATATCTTGTAGATATCTTGTAGAGACATTGTAGATGCAAATTAAAACAAAACAGAACAGAATGCCACCCCTCCTACAAAAAACAAATACAATAACATAGAAAAATATGAACTATTTTTGAGATTATGGGTTTAACTCAGACTTTAAAAATTTTATTTAGTTTTCATTTTACAGGGTGCCTTAACTGGGAATTTACCTTTAAAAGTGATCAGGAAAACCGGAAATACCATCTATTTCTGCATTTCCTGAATTTGAAATTATAGCTTCTTTCTACTCTGGCCGGCCTTCGCAAGAACATATTATTAACCAAGCTAAGCATAGCTTTGAGTTATTGCTACTTTAATATGCTAGTTTGAAGCAGTATCGGGTAATTTCACGTTTAAATGTGACCTTGCGTGTCCTTGACCCGGTATCTTGTATAGATCATGAACGATGTTTTGTAGGTTACTGTCGTATTTATTAAGTACAAGCCTATTACAAGTTAGAGGCCAGTTTTATAAGGAAAAATCCCCAAAAATGCTCCCGCTTTACTTGACCCCACTGTCAAATGCGACAACGTTACTTGGCCCACTATAGATAGCGCCCTCGTTACTTGACCCACTATAATCTGCGCGCGCATTATTTGGCCCACTATCAAATGCGTCGATATTACTTGATCCAGTATCAAATTGGCCCACGTTACTTGACCCACTATCAACAACGCGAACGTTACTTGATCCACTATAAACTGCGCCCGCATTACTTGACCCACTATCAAAAACACCAATGTTACTCAGAGCTGTAGAATACAAGGGCTGGACCACTCCTTTGATGTTGACGCTCGCCGACTGTCCCAAACTTCCTCTCGCCCCCCTCTTATGTGACGTCACTCTTATACCATGACAAACCGCGTAAGCACGGTTCGCCTTAACTCTCTCGTGTTATATTTGATAAAACGTTGCAGACGATAATTCTTTAAAAAATTATGCAATACACAAAATCACCTAAATTATATGTTTACCAAGTTTGGTGAATATTGAGCAACTATTTTGCTCAGTACAAGTGTTT
>JAGFPH010000776.1:63841-100572 GCA_018207615.1 Philaenus spumarius | reverse complement strand
GTTTAGCAAGTTTGGTGAATATTGAGCAACTATTTTGCTCAGTACAATTGTTTAAAGAAAGTATTTAGTTCCGCGAGATTTTCGCCTTTTTGCGCATATTCAAGGCTAATTTTCTCGAAGAAGCATTCCATGAATTTCTTTAAAAAGTTTACAATACACACAATCACCTAAATTATATGTTTAGCAAGTTTGGTGAATATTGAGCAACTATTTTGCTCAGTACAAGTGTTTAAAGAAAGTATTTAGTTCCACGAGATTTTCGCCTTTTTGCGCATATTCAAGGCTAATTTTCTCGAAGAGGCATTCCATGAATTTCTGTAAAAAGTTTACAATACACACAATCACCTAAATTATATGTTTAGCAAGTTTGGTGAATATTGAGCAACTATTTTGCTCAGTACAAGTGTTTAAAGAAAGTATTTAGTTCCGCGAGATTTTCGCCTTTTTGCGCATATTCAAGGCTAATTTTCTCGAAGAGGCATTCCATGAATTTCTTTAAAAAGTTTACAATACACACAATCACCTAAATTATAGGATGTTTAGCAAGTTTGGTGAATACTGAGCAACTATTTTGCTCAGTACAAGTGTTTAAAGAAAGTATTTAATTCCACGAGATTTTCGCCTTTTTGCGCATATTCAAGGCTAATTTTCTCGAAGAGGCATTCCATGAATTTCTGTAAAAAGTTTACAATACACACAATCACCTAAATTATATGTTTAGCAAGTTTGGTGAATATTGAGCAACTATTTTGCTCAGTACAAGTGTTTAAAGAAAGTATTTAGTTCCGCGAGATTTTCGCCTTTTTGACGCATATTCAATGCTAATTTTCTCGAAGAAGCATTCCATGAATTTCTTTAAAAAATTTTAAAATGTACACAATCACTTAAATTATATGTTTAGCAAGGTATTTATTTATTTAATGTTACGTTGCAGACGAGATTACTTTATGAAATATTAAAGTTCAAATGTTAAAAAAAAATCTTTACTAACAAAATGCACTTAAAATTGTCAGAATTATTAGATGTAAATAAATATATAATATACAAATAATTATAATCAAATTTAAAACTAGAGTAATAAAATTATTGATGACAAAAATAAAACATATTTTTAAGTTAAACTTCTAGACTAAATTAAATTGCACAGTGTCAATTTAAATTTAAATAGTTCAATTGTTAAAATTCAACTATTAAATTAAGTATTCCCTAAGGCCTAAGGAAGAAAAATTTCTATAAAGCAGTTTTATTTTATTTTTTAAATATTTTATCTCAGTAGTAATTATTATGTCATGTGCACATCTGCTTATAAGCTACTTATTATGTATAAGTATTTATAACTTTGATGCGTTTTATTTTATAAGTATTACACATGCTTTATTAAACTGCAGTATAACATTCAAGTTTTGGTGGTTTATTGTAATAAATACAATTATTTTCAATAATGTGACACATTTTGTTCAATTTCGTATTTAGTTTTCAGAAATGTTTTAGAGAATCAAATTAAAAGTATGCTAACATTAATACACTACAACGGTTTATTACCTACGAATTAGTTTTATTGCAACCCTGTCTTCTTCTTACATCTTTAGACTATTTGTTTACAGTCTACTTATTGCTTTGTGTAGTGTCAATACTAAAATTAAAGAAGAGCGCTTCATCAAAATGTTACAGGTTTGCTAAGAAATTGAAATTATTGTAGCAAAGAATACTAATGAGAAGCGGTGGGAATGGAGCAGGAGTTACCACCGTGACGTCATCACAGTGGCAGCACGGGAACGCTTTCCTTGGCGGACTGGTCTAGCCCTTGTATTCTATAGCCCTGAATGTTACTTGACCCACTATCAAAAACGACAACGTTATTAAATCCACTATCAAATGCTCCCGCGTTACTTGACCCACTATCAAATGAAACTTTTTGGGGTTTTATCTAAAAACATAAATATATGATATTATTCTGCACATTTTGTTTATTTACACTATCTTTTAGCTCGTCTGATTCCCCCGAAATCGATCAAAACGTAAAATACCTTAAAAGTACCCAGTTAAAATCCTTATCGTGGGGGCATAGTCTGTGATACGAGGCCGACTGCTGGGATTTAAACTCACGAAGCAGCCCATAATCTGAGGCCACAAGGTTGAGGTGCGAACTTGCAAACCGAGTTTGTCCGCTACGAACGGAACGAAGCAGTACGCGATCCAGGGCAGGATGCTGATGTGCAAACAAATTCTACTAATATCTATTTCGTACACGCAGGCACCTATTCAGCGCCTTCGTGAGTAGAACAATATCCCAAGTAGTTAGTTGAAACCCTAAAACATATAAATTTAATTTTGGGAATTCACTCAACTCACGTTAGTGGTTCATTTTCGTGATCGAATTATTTTTAATTGCGAGCAACGGTAAGGTTGAATATGTACCCGATATTATTCCATTCATTTATTCGTATCTGCAAGCTAAGCGAAGATCACATTGTACACAGCCTCTTGTATGACCCACTCTCAAAACATTTCTCACCGTCGCGTCATTTCCATTGAAATTTATATTTCTTTTTTCTTAATGCACTTCGTATTTCTTTTTTCTTAATGCACTTCGTATGTTTTGTTGATAATTTTCCCAACGATAAACGATCACGCTAAAAGAGTTATATTAAATATTAAGGTAGCAGTACACTATAGCCGAATGTAGGCGAACTAAGACGAGCGCGATAGTGTACCTGGTGTGCTCGTGAACACTCGGGGTAGTTCGCATCGCCAACATTCGTGTTCGGGTGCGCTCGCTATTTTGGCGGTCTCCCGCCACGGATCAAAGGAGACGAATGGAGACGAAGGAGGGCGAATGCCGATCGCAGTACTGGGTTCGGCATGGTTCGGCCGAAGTTAGCCGATGGTGTACTTGGTTAATTCGGGAGGGTTCGTGTTGCACATTCGTCAACATTCGTGGTCGAAATCTGACCCGAACATTCGGCGAAACATTCGGGTGAATGTTCGGCGATAGTGTACTGCTAGCATTAGAAAGTAGGTTTTCACCTTGTACTAACATTAACGGAATAACAATAAATAAACACAATCTCGAAGCACAAAACTAAGTGTATTTGATAAGTCAAGTTGGACAAGTAATTAACGAGTAGGAATATGCAAAGCTGACCTAGTAGCCTCGTTGTTTGAATCGACTTGATAAACAATTAAAGGATAAGGAAATTAATAGGGCTACAATCGATTGTATAACGTAATCAGCTGTTCCCAGTTAGTCGAGGGATTCGCGGACAGATAGCAGCACAGAGTGGAAGGCAAATCATCGGAGGAACATAACCTAACTAGCTCTTTCAAAAAATTTGACAAATATCTCGGGTTTTTTTTTTTTTGCCGCCGTGTGGTGTGAAATAAATAAATTTATCGCGTTTATAATAATTTACGAATAAATTAGCGTTCCTTACCATAAAAGGGAAAACGTAACATTTAGGAAATTCAAAAAATTATTTGGGAAGTGTATTGTTGTAACATCTGTTATAAAAACACGCATTCATAACAATAATTGAACATCGAAACTGTACATATTTGGGGGCCAAAATTTGGTGCTTTTACAATACTGTCATGTGGGGCATCGATTGAAAGGGCTTTAATTACATAAACCATTTTTCAAGGAATTTTATAACGTAATTTTCATGTAATCGTGGAAAATGTTGCTCGAACTCCATACTCCCCTATTTCCGAAAGTTCCGAACATGAATTTTGAATATATCCAGTGATGTTATAGGATAGCTACTGGACGAACTAAACATTTGTCTGTCTGTCTCCATACACAGATACAGCTAAAAACTAAAATTATACAAAACATTTTAATATATATATAAGTGGCTTCGTCCTGACTTAATGAGTGACTGACATCAACGTAGAGCAAAATTTAGTTAAAATACAAATACGATAGTTTAAAAGTAGCCCATATTCTTATTGATGGGTCATAGACGCAATCAAAGAAAAGATTTTCCAAAATGTTGGTTTTAAAGCGTAAAAATAGTGAAAATTCGGACGCTTACTTCCAGCCCAATATCGAATGAAGATCAGAAAAGATAAAGGGTAGAAGTGTAGTGAAGTTAGTTTTGAGTAAACTCAGTTTAAAGTTAAACTGTTACAGTATAATCAAATCCAGGTAAATCCATGATCACTAAAACTAGTATATTTTAAATTGCTAGGTTCTAGATTAACATAATAACAAAGATTAATTTGATTTTCATCCTCTTATTCTTTGCTATCAGCCAATATTAGATAAAAATTGTCACTTGTACCCCTGGCTGATAACAAGTTCACTGCTAAGCAGGACGCACATGTGAGCTTGACACTGAACACTATGAGTAGCGGCCGACGCACAGTGCATTACACGCTAACACGTATTGGGAGTATTTTCAATATACAATACCTTGCGTGCTTCGCACGCCAACCTCTGAATTGGGAGAACTTTCAATACACAGAGCTTTGCGTGCGTCGCACTCCAATTTTAAGCCAAAGTGCTATGGATCACATGTGCGTCCGCTTTAAAATATTAGTGATTATTACGTAGAAATGTTAAAAAATAAAGTATTTTCTACTGATTTAACTGATTTAAGCTATAAATATAAAAAATAAAAGGTCCGCTCCTAGCATAGAAAATATGAAATTTACGTAGCAGTGAACCGCCTGTTAACAGGAATTAGAAGTTATGTAATAAAACATAGGTTACAAGTAAATTACCTATGTAAAGTAAAGCGACTTGCATCACATGTATCCCTTGGCTTCTAAGCTAAACAGCTCTTCTACGAAGTATTTTTTTTTCCGCCACTAGATCTCAGCACATGATAGACTTACAGTTTTATTCCTTGGCCACAAACATTTTAAAGTGTTGAAGAGCCAGTTTCTGCACTTAACTATATTATTCAAAAACATTCGCATGTACCCCTTGGCTTCTCAGCCCTTCAAATAAGCTGTTCGGATCACAAGCTTAGCAACACAAGTTTGTTTACGTTCATTACGTTTCCCAGCAAACAAACTTAGGAAACAAACTCAGTTTATTATTCCTATCTTTTCTTAACTAGGTAAGAGCAAACAAAAGACTTACTGTATTTTAAGTCAAATATTTGATGTTACTTATAATATTGTTTAGTTTAGTTGGTAATATCAAAATTTGCTTGAAAACTTGATTATTTAAATGTTAATGTTTTAAATAACTATGATTCGGCTACGATAGAAGCGGCGAGCATCACGAGCATTTGCAAGCGGCAACATTTTTAGTTGCTGGCGTGTGCCGCCAAATTGTCCCCACTCTGCTCAGTCGACGAGATGATTTAGTTTTGGCGAATTCTAAGAGAGAGGCAACTTTTTATCGTGTAAGCAAGTTAAGATCTCAACAAAGGCATTGAGGCGTGCACCCAATCGACCGAAATAAGCTAAGGAGTGGTGAATACTACCGCCTGTATAGAGAACTGCGACGAGACGAAAAGCGATTCTTCCAGTATACTACAATGTCTTCATGTACATTTGCTTACTTGTTACATAGAGACAATGAAGGCCTATATCTTCAACTATGTTTAATTGTGTCCAGAACTTCAGGAGCAACCTGTGGAGGGAGTATTTGAAAAATATACTTCCTGTGAAATAAAAATGGCAAACAGTTATGAATTAACTGGTAAAATAAAACAAAATAAACTTTTGAATACAAATGCAGAATTCCGAAAGTAAACCCGCAAAAATTGGTAACTTTTTTGTTTATCGTCGGATTCTCTTGAAATTTTTTTTCAAGTTGTCATTAGTATGTCATGAACGTATAAATATTAAAAACGCCAAATTTCGCTTTTTTTTAGCACATGCCATATGTTTGGTGGAAATAAAAAGAATGGTGAGCGTCGATCGGCGGTCGAAAAATTATCTGGCCTCGGCTACAGTAAAAGTGGAAAAATTAGGTGCAAGCGGCGCTGGAAAGCTTTAGGGTTTCCTTGTTAAACTCGGAGGAGTGGCTACGATACCAGCGGCGGATGAGCGCTGGGCTAACGCTCGTCGCTTTCGATCAAACCCAGTTAGATAATTTTTAAGCCTCGGTTTCCAAGAACACGTCGGACGGACAGCGTGATTGGACAAACGTGATGACGTAATCAAGTTCAATTTGAAGCCATGCTTCTGTACGGGCTCGGTTTCCAAGCGGGAGCGGACACGTGAGATTTCCCGCCATCTGTCCGGCGTGAGTCCTCGGCGTGGCACGCTGAGCTGATCGCCAGTCAAATTCGGCGTGATACACAGAGCGGAACGGTGTGGGACACTGTAAGGAACGTTAATTTTTTGTATGCTAAATACCAGATTGTTATTAGATTGTGTTAGTTTCGTAAGTTTTCGTTAGTTTGTGTAAAGTTTATTTAAAAACGGATTCAAAAGTATTTTCTTCGGAACTGGACGAAAAACTAATTGTGTTAGTGCCTGGTAATTCGGCACTAATCCTGTATGATATGAACCGGAAGAACTACAAGGATACCTTGGTGAAGCACAATGTATGGAAAAAATTGCTGAATCTTGTTGCTGAAAAAAACGACGTCCATGTTGGTACAAACTGACAACTAGCTCATTTCACAAGTAAAATAACCGGAGATTCCATTTTCTTGCAAACCACTCTCACGCCAAGCTTGAAAGGACATTCGCCGGACGGAAACTACGGCCAACGGACATCACGCTGGACAGTTCAGGCTGGCGTGATCTTGGAAACACGTTCCACGCTCACCATTCTCTTTACTTTCACCAAATATATGGCATTTGTTAAAAAGGCGAAATTGTCTAAACAGGTGGTGGTATTCCCCATATCTTAGCGTATTTCTGTTAATTGGGTGTACGCCCCAACGTTTTAGCTTGTTAAACAATAATAAAAAGATGCTTCTCACGTAATATTTCCGCCAAAACTATCTCCTCATCCGATATCATCTCGTCGACAGAGCAGAGTAGAGAAAATTTGGCGGGATATTTCAGCGACTGACAATGTGGATGTTTGTATCGTAGCCGCTTGCACCTGGTAGTGCCTCTATCGACTTTACTCACTTCACTCAATAAAACCAAACATAACCTGAACGCCCGGAAGAACCCGTTTCATTGAGATACGATGAAAACACGCATTACAGATCCCGCATATCCCGAGGTCGTATTTACACCGGAAGAGAGTCTTCCACTACCAACCAATCAGCATTAAGTAAATGTCGGTAGCATTACCTTATCATTAAGTTGTTACCAGGTGCCTAATAACATCCTGACATAGGTTTTTGTTCACGTTCGTCTTACATTAACATTTAATATGTTGTCGACAATGTGTCGCCCTGAGGCAGTGTAGGCCCCGCCTTAAAACTGTTTGTTATTGCGAAAACCCTGAAAACACTGCTGTCGAACGAGTTCGATTCAATGAAGCAATTAACAAAATTTAATGTTCACCCTTTCTATCTATGGGTCCGGCAACGGGTTCTTTGGGTATTGATCCTGGGCCTAAGACAATTTAAAATATAATTATTAAAATGGACAAAAAGTGCCTAGTTTAGCGAATTTCTATCGGAAAGATGAGCAATTGCAGTGGCTCTTATAATGAATCCCAAGGTCGGGAGTGGTAAATGAGCCCCGATCATGGTCCCCAGAACAATTTTTGGGGTATCATTATAAGTTGTATAAATATACGTAATATATGTGTTCGCACTCGGATGAATTCCTTACCCAAAAAATCCAACAACCGGAAGAAATTTTCTTGAGAATTTTCGTACTAGAATGACAAATTTTTTTTTTATCTTATCTAAAATAAGAAATACACAGAAGATTATTCTGCACATTTTTCTTTTTTACATGACTTTACAGCCCGTCTGATCCCTCCAACATCGATCAAAAGGTAAAATACCATAAAAGTACGCGGTATTTTTTAACTCCGCTGACGAAAGCCTGCGTGACCTGGGACTGGAGTCTGAGGTAGAAAAAATTCTACTAATTTCGTACACTCAGGCTGCTATTCAGCACCTTCGCGAGTAGACAAATTTCCCAAATAGTTGGTTGATACGCTAAAACATATAAACTTAATTTTGGAAATTCTGTCAACTCACTTCAGAGGTTCAGCTGCGTTATCGAATTATTTTTGAAGTAAAACTTCTTTAGGGCGAATCGGCTTGGATCGGACGAAAAGTGAAACGCACTCTGGACAAAGAGTCCAGCTGTGAATCAAAAAAGGCAAAGACTGTGTTTGCGCTTTTAAGAAATATTTGTGTGGTCGTCCCTTCGTTGAAGTATACCCGGACTTTCTGTCCTGCTTTTTCAAGTACGGAACCCAACAAATTTATTAATAACAGAGAGGGATCCACCCCCTGCTCGCTTAAATACCAACTCCCACGGCGAAGTAAACGCAAACAGATTATTATATCATATAATATTTTCAAGGGAATGACGATTAATTAGGACAGAGAGCTTTATAAAAGTTAGCCTATATAAAGTTATAAAATATGACCAAAATGTGATAAAGCAGTATTTTGAATTGGTTAAATAGGCCTAGTAAAGAATAAATCTAGCATAATTTTTAGTGAAACGTGTTTGAATTATGATTCAGTAAGCCTTTTTCACTGTTTGTGCTTGCTATTACCTAACCTAAACTGTTGGTTGTTCAGAATAAATACCTGTTTCTAAATTTGCCAATTTGGTTAGTATGGTAAAAATCTAAATTCTTAAATTCTTTCAAGATAAGTGTGGGTTTAGTACAGGCCTAACCTAAAATTGTGTTAAGCTTATAACCCAAATCAGCTGTTTTATTGGTATATGTAACAACAGATGTTTGAACTACAATTTCAGTAAGCCATTTCCGTTCATTTCTTGTTTGTGTTTGTTTATCATCCTTTTTGTGAAATATAGAATCGTTTTGTAGGGAGATTCCTTACTCCAGAATGTGACTAGAGAAATTTGTTCTAAAAAAAAATGCCTTTAGGATAATTGGAGCACTTTTTATACTCAAATGACAATTCTTTAGCCTATACAGTTTGAGACATATTGATTCAGTTTACAAGCTGTTTGTAAGTTAAATATTACTGGCCCTGTAATTACAGGATTTAATCGTGTTTTGAATACATGAATAAGCGTGCTTAAGAAGTGTATTCACGTGAACCTGTTATCAAATGAACATTGTTTGGAACAAGAACCAGGGCAAAATCATATGAGCCTTAATAAAAGCAATTGCTAGAAAGTATTTTGCAGTTAGGCTACACCATTACACGAAATGTTTCAATGAAAATTTGCACAAAAATAAAGTCAAGAATCACTTGACAAAAATAGTCACTTTTTTCTTAGACCAGTAGACTTTTATTTACCAAGTAACAGAAACAGAGATAAGGTTTTTTAGTTGCACTTGTTATATACTTTGTAATTCATTATGTTGCGTTACTTTTCCCTACAATAAAGAAGCTTTATTTATTCCCTTCTATACAATATAATGACGTAATATTAATACACTTAATAATTGTCATGTTATATAGTTTGATAAGCCATGTTGATTTTTTCATTGTTATATGCTTCGTTTTTCGTTATTATGCGTTACTTTTTCATACTATAAAGAAAGAGGTATCAGCTACCACAGAATAAAAATTCGCCAAATATAGTAATTATACAAAAGTGTTCCCGTAGATTTTTTGTAGGAAAAGGTTCAAAGAATTTATATATGCCAGTAAAAAATTGATTGATGAAAATTTTCAAAAGTTATTAGCTCAAGAAACAAAAAAATTTCAGTAACAGAAGAAAAGTTCAACTTTAGGCCTACATAAAAAGTAGACACATTTTTGTATTTTTTTTCAAAATATACTAAAGTTTTGTCATTTAGTTCTAAATTTATCAATTTTTTTTGTACACCAGTTTTTATGTTCCTACTACAAGTCTGCTAACAAAACTAGGCCTAGTTTGAATAGTAATTTAGGAATTATGCTTTGCCCAAAAAATGAAATATAACAAATTGAAGAGAATGAATCATAGAACTGAACTGTATTTCACTTTGATTTACTTGTTTCGCTGAGATTTTATTCTGTGGTCGATGTGTACAGTATTATTTATTGCTTTCTATACAGTATAATAACGTAATGTTAATACTCTTAAATGTCATTTGATATAGTTTGCTGAGCCATGTTGATTACAAGGTAGACAATGTTTAGATTTAAAATAAATCGTTAGTATCATACAACATTCTAAATAATTTTACCTTAAATCTTTGGGTGGTTAATGAAAATCAAATTTTTTATTAACCGGGAAAGTCAGCTAAAATTTATTACTAAAGCTCTGTTAGTAACTAACAAAACCTTAGAGACAATACTTCGTCTAATAGTACGGCTATAACAAGTCAGTCGGCGCGCTCTATGCCTTGGGAATTGAGCGAGATCCTGGCGCGTACTTAATCGTACATTTAACCTGCTCTAAAAACTAAACTACTTGAGCTAATTTATCGAAAAAATATGTTTCATAAAATTTAACTTATTGGCTCAAACTTCTACGCTTACACCTCGTCTCTGACTAAAATTCCTCACAGAACAACTTTTTCATGTCACAATTTAAAGTTCCATATTTAGTCCTAGTTTTGGTAATTTATTTATACCTTTAAAGATTTGTATAATTAATGATTTTTATTCCATTATCATCCCACACTAATATTCTGTTAGTGTGTAAAAATTGAAAGGAATCAGAGGGTTCTAAGTGTTCAGAACAACAGTGTATTTGAAACACGCGCATTACAATTTGTGTCATCTGCGAGCCGATTCGGCTTTCTAAGATGGCGGTCTTAGGCACACTTTTCATACTGTACAGGTATTTTTTATTCTGTAGTCGATGAGTGTAGTCTCCATGTTTCAATCTTTTATGTCTAAGTGTGTTATTTATTGTGTTTTAATGATTGACTATTGTTTAGGGCTTTGTAATGTTTTTTATAGGCTTAATCATATTTTATAGTTTGTTGAATTGTGCATAGTTGTATTTTATAGTTTTAATGTTTAAAAAAAACTTTAAACAAAGAATTGGAAAATGTGTATTATGGATATTAGATTGTGTGTGTATTTTTGTGTAAGTTCTGCTGCCATAATTGTAATTTTTATAAGCTTTGTAGGGTTGCTGGTGTACCACGTATTATTGTTATATTGAATGCCTACTTATAATTGTGGGAGCTGCCTTATACAAATGTAATATTTGTCGCAAAGGATGAATACAGATTGATTTATTGATTTTATTTTGTTAACTTAAAGTAAAAAAAATATTGGTTGTGAAAAATAATTAACTGATTCTAAATGTTCTAAGTTGGTTTCCACATTTATGAATGTAAATTCATTCAACAAACATGTGATGATTCAGTGTAAGCCACACTTACTTTCAACCAAAATTTGCCTAAAACTGACATTTTTTTAAATTCTTGTAGTTCTAATAAATAAGATAAAATACATTACTCAGAAATGTTCCTATATATTGGTTCAGAACATGCCACACCTAGAACTGTGTTGATAAGCTTTTGATTCGAATCAGCTGTTTTATCTGAAATAGGGCTGGGAATGAACCCATTTTCAAAATTTAGCAAAATCCTTTCTCAGTGCACCTCTACATAGTGGTATGAATGTACCCTGAAAGTTTTAACTCATATTTTTGGCTGTTCGTTGATTATGAGTCAGAACTTCTTCTTTCATATATCTATACAGATTATTCAACAGTTTTAATTAATTTAATACTAAGAAGTTTACGCAGGAGTGTTACTTGTTTCTGAAGATGTAAAAAAACACGTCTTACTAATCAACATGATTGGTTTTTCCATTTTGTTGTTTGTTATTAAGTTCTGCTAAAATGACGCAACACTCCTTATGCGTACATAGGCAATAAAAACACACGAGTGCGTTAACAGATTCGAACTCGGATTTCACGGACACGGTCATGAATCTGCCGAGTGTTCGGAGAGTGGCTTGTTTACAACAAAACTCAAGGACAGTGTTTTTAGATTAAATAACTCTGCGGATCGGAAATTTTAATAACAGAGTTTAAGGCTCGGCACGAGTGAAAACAGTTATTTCCGAATTAAAAGCAGCTCTCCAAGCTGTACACTACTAGCATTGAGTTTGTGTGCGTTTCATTCTTCCGCTAGCAAATATAGGGCAGCTTCATAAAGGCGGGAAATGGAGGGTTGCAGACGTTACCCTGACTGAAATGCGCATGCGTGACAATGTTTGTGAGTATGTCTTATTAAACACAGCTTTCTCTTACACATTCGAAACTAACGCAAGTATTATTATAGTATTTCTCCGCGAGCAACAAGTTGAAGTGATAACCACCAGAGCGCAGGCTAAACACTCGAGTAGAAACACACATTCGGCGCTATATGCTCCCACAAAGCAGATTTTTTCGTCGTAAATTATTCCAAATTGATTGAAATTACTTTTATTTGAAAGATAATTAAAATTTGTGAGCTTTTAACATTTTTGATATTTGCATTATTGAATAAGAAAATAATTGCAAACTTTGATCTTGAGTCAAGTCAAAGAACAAATTTAGTTAAAAACAAATTTAAAACAACTAAATGATATCCACGTTTGGACTGTCCTAATCTTTAAAATGACATATTCTGAATAATTTTCTGATCATTATTTCTCCAGTAGTCTTGTTACGCGTTTAACATTGTGGGAGTTGAAACTCAAGATGGTGGCTGGTTCATCCAGCCTTAATGGTGGTAATTAAAAATAATAAAAAAACCTGATATTTCATTTTAGTACCCAAGCAAAATAAATTTAAACAAATTCAGGAATAAACTAGAAGGTCCAATCAGAGAGATGCACAAAGACCCAGCTTCAAACTAGGTTTGTTCTATGTGTCATGTAAGATGTGTGGTTATGATATGATTTATTTGTCTCATTTATAAAAGCTCAGCAAAGCTGAAGTATACATACGATTAGTCTTACAGAAAATACATTAACATTTAAAAAAAATACAATAGCTGAAATTCGATTGAACAATAAATATACAAGATATAATACATGATTAGACCTAACAACAATGGTTTAGCCTCAGAGACTACTTGTTCAAGTACTCTCTCACTGAGTAAAATGCCCGCTAAGTGAAGTATCTTTTTAGTTTCTTCTTAAATTCATTGATAGAAACAATTTCTTTAAAATACTGAGACAGTACATTGTACAACTTCAAACCCGAGTAATACACCCTATGTGAAACACCTACAGTCTATGGGTATCGGAGTATTTGCTGAAGGAAGGAAAATCCATGTTGGTGCTGATTGACACCACTCTTGTTATTTTAAAATACAGCAAAAGGTTCAAAACAAAAATACATGGTAGGGTTACAAATTAGATTTTAAAATATATCTCCACATGAATATCTATAATTCAAATTACAAATTATTCTAATAATTGTTTTGTACACGAAACATTTGTATGGTCTCTTCAGAATTACCCCAGTTGGCTACGCCAAATTTGAGGTGTAAGTAAACATAAGCATAATACGCGGTCTTAGTTGTGCCATAACTAAAAGTTGTTAAGATTGCACGAAGTTCAAAACACGCAGAGCTTATTAAAAGTAGAATGCATATGAAATTTTCAGTTAATTTCTTATCTATAACGATTCCCAAGAGTTTTGAAGCATCTGTGCTTGTAATAATGGTTTCTAAAAAATGCAAAGCTATTTTATTTCTTTCACATTTTCATCCAAAATGAATCATTTGGGTTTAATTTTAAACCGTTAACTGAAAAACCAATTCTCAACCATTATTTATTGCTTTCCCCAGAAATTGTCAGAGTGGTATCATCAGCAAATAATACAGCTTTAGTTTCACCAACATTGTTTATATGGTAAATCATTTACATAGATCAAGAACAATAGAGGTCCCAATATTGAGCCCTAAGGAACACCTCGTGGATTAATTTGCCAAGACGAATTACGAGAGTCGGTATGTATTACTATTTATTTGTCTTCTGTTAGCTAAATAACACTGAAACCAATGGTTTTCTATTCCACGAATGCCATAATAACTTAATTTACTTAAAAGAATTACATGGTCGACACAGTCAAAAACCTTAGGCAGGTCACACATCACAGATACAACATGACCTCTTTTGTCGATTGTAGGTATTATAGACACAACTGGTTCATAAATAGCAGATTCTGTAGAAAGCCCTTTTCTGAAACCAAACTGAGTTCTGTTAAAACTTTATACTTATCAACAAATTTTAGAACTCTGGTCATCATTAGTTTAAAAAAAATATTTTAGACACTACTGGTATAAGGGTTATAAGGCGGTTATTAGTTATGTCGGCCTTATCACCATTTGAGGTACAAGGCTCCACTTTTATTACCCAATTTAACGCAATGATTTTTATTTATCTGAAATATGTGCTTTGTGTGATGTGTCAGCTGCTGTACCGTGACTACAAAATTAACCCTTAAATAACTACAAAATACCCAAAATTCGACCATGGAGTACTGAGTTTTTATTACAAAATTTCTATGTGTCTTAGGTTCGAAATAGTGTGGGTTCAGTTGAAAGTTGAAAATAAAAACAATTAAAAAGGAGTAAAAATTAAGTAGCATCTCGTGATCCATCCTTGAAATCTCCAAAGTAACTTAGGCCTAATATATATGTTTAAATTAAAAAGCATTACAAATTAAGTAGTATATCGTGATCCATCGTTGAAATCTCCAAAGTAATGTAATCTATATATTATTTAATTACAAAGGAGTATAAATTAAGAATCATGTCGTGATCCATTATTGAAATCTCCTAAGTAACGTAATCTATATTTATATTAAAAAGCAGTACAAATTACTAGGTTTGTGTACTTTTCATATCCTTGTCCGTTAAGTCCTGTATTTGGAAATTCGTTTGATGTATATCATCATCCTACATGTTCACAGTTCATTATATTGTTTACTATTACTGATCATTAATTAGGCGCGTGTCCTACACGCACTTAGGTTTTATAGTTTTCATCCATTCCCATAAGACAGTCTCATGATCGTCAATTACCCAGTTCCGGTGAGATATCGTGACCACCATCACGTGACGAAAACATAAAATAGTGCAAACAGAGTTTTGTCAAATCCATCACAATGGGGAATACCACGACAAAGACTTTATTACTGTAATCATTGTGTTCTGTTTCTGATCAGCTGTTATTATACCTGTAGAGGATGTCTCGTTAAAGCCCCCAACGTCCTTCAGAGTTGTTCACTTCGGTACGTAAAGATATTCCGCACAACTGACTGGAATGAGCGATGTAGCGGTCGAGTCAAAATTATAAAGCTGGTTGCAGACGGCTCTTTTCCCCATAGTCCTTGTCGTCAACTTGGCAACAAATCTAAGTTGTAGTTGAGGATCGCATAATGGTATCAGTTAATTTACATTTTTTGGCGTGACAGTGCAATTTCTTGATGGAATTGAACACAGAAACTCACAATCAATAAATGTATTAACTCAAACGTGTTTCAACGACAAAGTCACCATCTTTAGCTGAATCGCTGACGTGAGTTGATCGAATTTCCAAAAATTAAGGGTATATGTTTTAGGGTTTTAACCAACTATTTGATAAATAGGTCTACTCACGAAGGCGCTGAATAGCTGCCTGCGAGTGCGAAATATAATTGTAGAATTTTTTTCCACCTCAGCGCCCACCTTCTGCTTTGTTCCGCTCGCAGCGGTAAACTAGCTTTGTGAAGTTGCACCTCAACCTTGTGGACTTATATCAGAAACTGCTCCATGGTAAAATCTACCAAATGGATTTGACCCGGGTATTTTACGGTTTGATCTCTTTGATTTTGGGGGACTCAGAGAGGCTATAAGGCTGTGTAAACAAACAAAATGTGCAGAATAATCTCCTACTATTTATATAATTTTTTAGATAAACATCAAACAGTTTCATTCTAGTACGAAAACTCTCAAACAAATTTTACTTTCTGTAAAAAAATGTGCTTCCGGTTGATGGATTTTTTTTGGTAACGAACTCGCCCGATCAAATTAAAAAACCTACGTATGTACTACATTTGGACCAAATCAGACGTAAAATGCGAACACATAACTTGCATACATATATACAATTTTGAATGATACCCCAAAACATATTCTGGGGACCATGTTCGGTGCTCATTGACCATTCCTGACTTAGGTCTCCCCATTAGAGTCACTGCAATAGCTCGTCTTTCCTATGGAATTTCGTTAAAAATGAAGATTGGAACATACTTAGTTACTTTTTCGTTCAAATCCTTCCTTACTGAACCTAGTTTCTCATTTCACGGTCTTCATAAAGAACAAACTCGAGTTGATTCCAATTCAGTAAGCCAGTCAGGACAAAACCGCGTATTTACGAGTAAAAATATAGATTACGTTATTTTGGAAATTTCAACGATGTATCACGATATATGATACTTAATTTGTACTCCTTTTTATTTAACACATATATACAGACTGCATTACTTTGGAGATTTCAACGATGGATCAGGACATGATACTTAATTTGTAATTATTTTTAATTTAAATACATATAGATTTCATTACTTTTGAGATTTTAACGATGGATCACAACATGATATGCACTGTGGAACGGCAACACCCCCAATTTCAACTTAATATTACCGGTAACAAAATATAACGAGTACTTTTTTCTTTAATTCTTTCTTTACCCTTGTAGGCCTACAATATATAATCCGCAAGCTTAATGTGAGTAGTAATATGAAATGTACACGACCATTATATATTGTACTGCTTTTTAATTGAAATAAATAGTTTACATTACTTTGGAGATTTGAACGATGGATCACAACATGATACTCAAATTGTGCTGCTTTTCATTTGACATATTATACAGATTACATTACTTCGGAGATTTCAACGATTTATCACCACATGATATAACATCATGTTTACTGCTTTTAACTGAAATACGTTTATAGATTTAATTACTTTAGAGATTTCAACGTTGGGTCATGACATGATACTTAATTTGTACTGCTTTTCAATTGTTTTTATTTTCCTTAAAAAAACTGACATTTCGAAATTAAATTCCACACAGTTATAATATACGCGGGTTTGCAAACTAAAACTAAAGGTTACCGCTTCATTCTTTTTTACGTCAGTGAGAAATTTTACTGTGACAGACAAACTGTGATACTATTTTTTGGAGGTCCTTTTTAAAGCTCCGAACCCTAAAAAGTAGTTATCACCCCGCATCACTTGTTTAAATTCGTCAAAACACGCCTGGGGAATTATATTCAGATTAACTGATAAACCGACGTCACAAACTGAACCTAACCTCACTCTGCCAGCCAAGTGTCAAGTTCACCGAGGCCGGCCGTGACGATTACTCACTTTAGAGTTCATCACGCCACGATTTAACGACCTGCGAGTATTTTGATTGGCGGTAGAGGAATAATTATACTTGTAAAGTATACCAGGTAAGACAAAGCTGACTAAACAAATCAAGTGCTATACAGGGTGTGAAACAAACGAAAACTTCGCAAAATTTAGAAATAGAAAAGAAATTAAGCTAAATCTTCAGATTATTGGGTTCATTTTCTTATGGATTAATTCGCTAAGAAATTTCTTAATCGGACAATTACGTCGTTATTTTTCGATCAATTTGTACAAATGAAGTGTCATTTTAAAAGTTTGACACTGAAGATTTACAAAAAAATATAAAATATCACTGTATGCCATTTAATGGAAAAAGAATGTGTTTTTTGTGAGAACGCTTTTTTACGGGTACTTATGTAAGGTACAGTATTTTACGTTTTGAACGATTTGGGGGGGGGGGGGACGATGACGGGATACAGAATCGTGTAAAAAAAGCAATAGTGCAGAATAATCTCCTGTATTTATAAAAAAAAAAAAACAATAAAACTCATTCTAGTACGAAATATCTAAAAAAAAATTTACTTCCTCTCAAAAAACGTGCTTCCTTTAATGGACTTTTGGCTAACGAACTCGTCCAAGCTGCTTAAAAAACCAACGTGAATACCAAATTTGGACCAAATCAGACGTAAAAAGCAGCCGTTAGATTGCGAACACACAAATACATAATGTATACAACGTTTAATGACACCCCAGCACCAAGATTGGTGCTCATTGACTACTAGGTCTCCCCATAAGAGTCACTCCAATAGTTCATCTTTCCTACGAAAACAAGCGAAAAATTAAGATTCAAACATACGTCGTTCCATTTTCAAATTCTTCCTCACTGAACCTAGTTTTTCGTTTCATGGTCCTCATAAGAACAACTCAACAATGTAAAATTGAGTGCAGTTTTTAAAGAAAAACTATTCAAGAAGAAATACAAACTTGTCAAGTTGAAAACAAGAATATCTTGACGAGGGTGAACATACAAAATGAGTTGTATTTGAACCAGTTCATCCTTTCAATTAGGAAGCATAAGGATAAGAGAATGGTTGTTAAGTTAGTTCCTTAACTGGAAAAAAGTTAGTTCTAACTTTGATCCCCCCCAAACCCCTCCTAAAATGTCAAAAATTTGCATACCCTTTCTTAGCACCTTTTAGCACCTATGACCCTAAAGAAAGCTACATACCAAATTTAATTCCAATCCGTTCGGTAGTTTTGAAGAAATCGTGATTTAATAACTTTGATCCCCAAACCCCCCTAAAATTTCGAATTTTTTGAAACCTTTTCTTAGCAAATGCTTATGGCCCTAGAAGAAGCTACATACCAAATTTCATTCCAATATGTTCGGTAATTATGAAGAAATCGTGATTTAGTAATTTTTACCCCCAAACCCCCCTAAAATTTCCAATTTAAAAAAATCCTTTTTTAGTGAACACTTATGGCCCTAGAGGAAGCTACATACCGAATTTCATTCCAATCCGTTCGGTAGTTTTGAAGAAATCGTTTTTTAATAAATTTTATCCCCCCAAACTCCAACATCCTAAAATTTCGAATTTTTTAAAACCCTTTCTTAGTGAGCACCTATGGCCCTAGAGGAAGCTACATACTAAATTTCATTCCAACCCGTTCGTTAGTTTTGAAGAAATCGTTTTTTAATAACTTTGATCCCCCCAAACTCCCCCTAAAATTTCGAATTTTTTAAAACCCTTTCTTAGTAAGCACCTATGGCCCTAGAGGAAGCTACATACCAAATTTCATTTCAATCCGTTCTGTAGTTTTTAACTCGTGATGAGTGAGTGAGTGGTATTTCGCTTTTATATATTATATAGATTACATTACTTTGGAGATTTCATTGATGGATCACGACATGATACTTAATTTGTGTTGCTTTTTAATTGTTTTTATTTTCCTTTAAAAAAACTGATATTTTGGAATCAAATTTGACACAGTTATAATATATTTAAAATTTATAAGTTAGCAAACTTCCTTTTCATGTCAGTAAGAAATTTTACTGTGATAGACAGTCGAGTAATAGTATCTTTTGGAGGTTATTTTTGAGGCACCGAACCTTAAAAAGTAGTTGTTATCCCGCATCACGTGTTTATACCTCCCGACCTTCAGATCTCACCATAACAGTCACTGCAATGCAATACCTCTTCTTTCCGAATCGCCATTTATTACTTTGTTTTCTGTTTACCCCGGAGCATTACGCACGCACGGCAGTAAATTAACGAATCTATACGCAATAGCTTTGAACTCGGATTTCACGGACGCCGGTAATGAACTTGCCGTGGGAGGGCGTGATGTTTACATCCGAAACCAAGGACGTACCTCGGATTAAAATAACAACTACATCGTGGTGGATCGGAAATATTAATAACAGAGTACGAAGTCGGGTCGCAGAGTAGGCGAGATGCCTCAGAGAAGCTTATATCCAGACTTGCTAAACACACGTTACGCGACGGTTACTTGGATTATAGTCAACACATTTACCCTGCTTGAAACAAACACCGAGGCTCATGATACAGTATTTAGTATCCTCTGACTACTTCTATGAATTCATGTATGGACATTTTTCGTACTTGAGATGATTAGCATATAAAATCTCATACACTTTTACAACGAAGTTCCTTAACGCAGGTTATGGTAGGAGTCAACAAATAGAAAAGGTAACGCGTAACGAAAAAAAGTGTTATTAATTGGTTGCTATAACAATGACTAATATAAAATACGAGTAACGAAAAAGCGTTGCAAAATTGGTTGCTATGGCAATGAATGTAAATACATTCAAGAAACACGTGTTTTGGTTCATCAATTTAAATTAAACCGCGCACATTTACTTTTATAAAACGTTTTACTTGTGACAAGCATCCTTCTATGTATACAGGTGTCCAATTTCGACTATCCGAAACTTTAGAGGTTATTTGTCAGTTAAAAGAAAACAAACAATACAATCTAACATGTGTACCATCTTAAACAGTTTCTGTTTGTCCGTCTGTATGTGATTTGTCTAAATACGTTAATATATCAGAAACGGTATAAGATATAATCATGAAACTAGTTATGAATACTTATCTAAATAGGATACGTTTTACTTAAAATATTTGGTTTCCTAAAACTATCCGTTTAAAAATAAAATGGCGAAGTTAAACATCTAGAATACTAGAAGATTTACAAACAAAAATAAAATTAACTAAATGTTTAGACTATTTTAAGACCCAGCCCACGATATATCGTTTTTAATAATTGAGTCGTAAATAACGAAGAAAACTCAAATTTAGTGGTCGAATAAAGATCTTTTTATTACTATTTCATTAATATGACCACCTTCAGCACTCGGTTAGCCCTTCATTCTACCACTAATTTTGAGTTTTCTCTGTTATTCATGACTCAACTATTAAAATCCATATATCGTTGGATTCGTCTTAAAATAGTCAGTCTAAAACTTGTTTTGTCATTAAATATTTTTTTGTAAAATGTATAGTTTTATAGATAATTTAACATTCAAATTTTCAATGTTCATTATTCAGAAAAATATTCATGCAAAGTTTTATGATTTTATCTTGCACAGTTTCTGAGATATTAAGGTGTTTGTAAAAATCACATACAGACGGACACACAGAAAACAGAGCGAGATAGGACAAATGTTATATTGTATTATTTGCTTGTTTTAAGCTGACAAATAACCAGGTAAAGTTTCTGACAATGAAAATTGGACACCCATATACAGGATGTCCCGAAAGTAAAGTGCCAAACTTCGGAAAATGGTTCTTCGTGTCAAAATAAAAATAAAACCAAGAATAGCAATTTTCCAAAAAACCTTCGTTTTCCATGTATCCGCCATTTTATTTTCTTAACAAAATAATTTATATCTAGAGAATAGTTTGTACATTGAGTTAAAACTTGGTATGCAGTTTAAACTAGCAATGATCTGTTTAAAAAAAAAAATAAATGATCATATCCAATCATGCGTTTCAAAATGGCGACTGTTTGGAAATTTCAAACCCAAATTACCCTAAAACCGTACTACATATTAACAAAAAAATTATGAGAGGGGATTAAGTTATGTCTAATAAATAATGCCTACATACCATATTTTTGTTTTTAATGTGTTGGTATAAGTTGTCGGGTTATACAAACCAATTTTTATACATAACTTAACTATTATCATGCATACGATTGTTTTGACATCCGATAGGGAATTAAAATGGCTACAAAAAAGTTAAGTTGACATTTTTAAAAAAATGTTTTGGTTAATTTAGGTTTGAAATTTCTAAACAGTCGCCATTTCGAAACGCATGATTGGATATAATCATTTATTTTTCTTAAAACAGATCATTGCTAGTTTAAACTGGTTAATTCAGGTTTTAAATTTTCAAACCATACCATTTTAAAACTCATGTTTGTAAATAATCGCTTATTTGTTTCAAAATATATCATGTTAGGTTACACTTTATGCCAAGTTTGAACTCAATCGGTTAACGTTCTCTAGATATGAGTAATTTTGTTAAAACAAATTGCGGATTTCTGGAAAACGAAGCGTTTTAGGAAAATATGTTATTCTTGATTTTATCTTTATTTTGACCCATAAACCATTTTCCCTAAGTTTGGAAAATTACTGAAGGGATACCAAAACAAAAAGTTTTATGATTAATTGTTTCTTTAAAAAATGTATTCAATTGTTATTCACCGTTTATTAATTACACTTAGATATTACAGCTCATATTTATGAGGATTGAGCAACCGTGTAAAACGTCCGCAAATTACAATTTTGTATTTATGCACAATTTAGTACTCAAAATTGACTGAACTTTAAAATGTACGTATCTATTTAACTTGCAATTTATTTGTCTACTACTTTCATTCAATGAATTGCCGTTTTTTCAATTGAAGCAGCCGTTTCAAAGATAAAAGCTATTACAAAGTCATGAAATGTAAGTTTTGCACGGAAAACCCGTTGTTTGACTGTCAATTTTGTCTATAGATCTACCAATGAACCGAATTTGATGTTTATGGTGCTCATTAAACGCATAATTTCACACTTTTTAATTGTAAAATGCATAAAGTTTCTGTTCGACGCAACGTTTTTAAAATATAGGCAATATACGTTTTATGGCTCCCAAACGTTGTGCTCACCTCCTGGGATGGTGCTAACCCAAATTTTGGGACAAAATGAAGGTATTAAAAAGATTTCTAAATCTGCTGGAATTCCTCCGGAAGTCATGGAATTATTGTTTTTTTTTTTTTAGTTAATTTTACTGGCCTATTCAGATATGTTTTGGTTTGGGAAAAAAACATTTGCTTCGTTCCACGTTTTAACAGTTTTAATTGGAGCACGTAACTTCCCGTGAAAAATTTAATTTTCAAAAACAGTGTTAACAAAATTCTAATCTGCATGCCCTTTCTGAAAACGAATAACATTATACTAACGAATTTCCATAGGAAAGATGAGCTATTTCAGTGACCCTTATGGTGTGACCTAAAGCCGGGAGTGGTCAATGAGCACTGATCATCGTCCCCAGAAAGCGGTTTGGGGTGTCATTAAAATTTGTATTTATGTATGTGTGTGTGCTCGTATTATAACGACCGCATTTCAAGTCCGATTTGTTAAACGCATAGGTTTTCTAAGTCGCTCGGACGAGTTGAGTTCGTTAGCAAAAAAAATTCAACAACTGGAAATACACTGATTTGAATAAAAACCCCGAACCACAAAACATAGTCTCCACAGTGCTCTTTTATTTGTTTAACTGGAAGTACGTTTTTTGACCGGAAGAAATTATTTTTTAGATTTGTACTACTACAAGTAAACTTTTTTATGGTTTTATCTAAAAAAAAAAATAACGTAGGATATTATTCTGCATATTTTATTACACAACCTTATAGATCGCTTTGTCCTCCCAAAATCGATGAAAACGTAAAGTACCTGGTTCAAATCCACTTGGGGGATTTTACCATGGTGGCATCTTCTGATCCGAGCGGTCGAGTTTGAACTCTGCGAGCGAAGCGAATCAGTCCATAGCCGGAGGCTGCAAGGTTGAGGTGCAAACTCGCAAAGCGAGTTATTCTGCTGCGAGTCGAACGAAGCAGCGCGTGAGTCGATGTTGGAGTCTGAGGTGCAAACAAATTCTACTGATATATTTTGTACACGCAGGCAGCTATACAGCGCCTTCATGAGTAGACTAATTTCCGAAATTTTTAGTTGAAAGCCTAGAAGATATAAATTTAATTTTGGAAATTCGCTAAATTCTTAGGCCTAAATTCGATCGGTTCAGTTGCGTGATTGAATTAATGTTATTAGACTACCGTACTGATTATTTTGCAATATTTTTTGCGCTAAACGGGTCGCGATTTAGAAAATAAACAAATCTTTAAAACTGTAACAATACTACAGATTTGTTGTTAAAACCTCCATCTTACACGACAAATCAAACGCGCAACATATACTGTGTACGTATCTTTTTTGACTGCATCGACGAGGTCGTTTCAGCCATTGTATAACCAAAATGTAAATTTAAATACAAATAAATAATTAATTTTGGCAACAGAACTTCTTTAAGACCGGTTTTTACGATCGGCGACATTCCCGCGATATGCCTTCTGGCTTTCTGAAATCCATTATGTAAGCGTGTACCCACGCAGATTGGTCTGCGGTTAGGATTGTTTTTTGTTTTGTATTCGGCCGCCATTTTTAAATATAATTTATCTGTGGCTGTAGAAATATAACAGTGAATTTGCATTAAGCTTAAAAATATGCAAAACAACATTACAAAAGGAAAATCAGCACCTTTACAGTTCAATTGATCTGTCCGTCTCATCTGACCTGCCTGTTCGTTAAAGACTCCGGTTTACAGTTCATTCGATCTGTCCGTCTCATCTGATATGCCTGTTCGTTAAAGTCTCCGGTTTACAGACTATTCGATCTGTTTGTCTTTTCGTTAAAGTCTCCTGTTTACAGTTCATTCGATCTGTTCGTCTGATCTGATCTGCCTATTCGTTAAAGTCTCTGGTTTACAGTTCATTCGATCTGTCCGTCTGATCTGATCAGTCTGTTCGTTAAAGTCGCCGGAAGAATTCAGGCTGCTGAATGTGATTGGCATAGTTAAACATGTAAACACATCAACAAGGTATTTCAGACGCGTTATCAATACTTTTAGATCAATAATATAGAAAAGACAATCCACAACATTATGATTAAAATGTACAAAAGTAATTAGTTTTTTACACAGCCGCCATTTTGTTTCTATCACTTATCAATTTGTATCACAAAAACTGTTAGCTACTTCGCTGCTCGCTTTGCTCACCTACCCCCTCAGCGACTCATAGCAAAGCCAATGCAAACAGATTATTGTATACTCTGATATTTTCACGGAAATTACGATTTATTAAGAAAGATGCACTTGGATCTACGTAGAGTGGTGAGGGTAGCGGTGACTTGTACATAATGTAAGGCACACATTGAAATAGACACGCACCATTCCAAATAATTTGCATGCGTTGTAATTTCAACATTAATATTTACATAATCAGTAATCAACAATTCAAACATATTTTAATATTGCTAACTAAAGAAAACAATATAATATGTAACACCAGATCTTTATAATACAATACATTTTCGTTGATTTTTGTTTGTGTTTGCTTTTACCTTTTTTTTTAAAAAAAGTAGGCCTATTAGGTATTACAAATTTGCAAAGTTAGTTGTTATGGTAATAAATGTAAATGCTTTCAATAAACGTGTTTTGGTTCAATACAGGCCTAACCTAAATTAATTGATATTCAGTTTTTGGTCCAAATCAGCTGTTTTATTTATAACATGTAACAACAGATATTTGAATTGAATTATAATAGACCTACAGTAAGCATTTTTTGTTGATTTTTATGTGTTTGCTTTCATTTTGTCAACCTAACCTAAAAAAAGCTGTTGGTTGTGAATAATAATATACCGGTTCTAAATTTGCCAAGTTGGTTGTTATGGTAATAAATGTAAATAAACATGTGTTGTTTAGCTTTTCTTCAGTTTCTTCTGTTATTTACGTTGATTCTATATCAGTCAGTGAGGACAAAGCCGCTTATATAAATAGATAACCAAACTACAAAAAAATCAAATTTACCAACCACCTAATTCAAAATGATTTAAAAGTGTTTGATTTTGAATATCTTGAAAACCGTTAACTTTAAGAAAAATGTACAAGATACCGAAAAGTTGAAGCTTGTAATTGTAAAAAAAAATTGTTTTGTTTTTCCATAGGTCTATTGATAACCAAGTTATCGACAATAACATTGAAAACAGAATTTCTTGTTCCACAATTACTTCTAGCCTATTTTGTGTTATATTTTAGGGTAATAAGAATTTATATTAAATTCTTTATTTTTAAAATATTAACCATTTACCATCCACTGTAGACTACAAATAAACGCACACGGAATGCTGACTTAAATCGAAAACACATCACGGCTTTACGTACACACTGTATTATACAATGTACGTCAATGGTGGAGACTTTAACGACGTGTTTAACGCACAGAACAGAAGTTCTGCAGACCGATCGAGCTAGCGTATTTATCACTCATATCTACGAAGTTGCTCGACCGGTATTACGGCTTAGCTCGGGATCGGCAGGGAAAAAAATTATTTCGCTAATTAATTAGTCTAAACAGAAATAAGTTTGCTGACAATGTTTGTATAGGATTAAATAAATAAACGCGGAACAAATATTGAACCAACTTTACCGAGGTAAAAAATGTTAGGATGAAAAATAATGTACTGTAATTACATATTAGCAGAACAACGTTATTTGTTTAGCATCTTAATTAAGTACCCACCATTAGGCTTTACTAAATAAAAAAGTGTAAATAACATTAAATAAGAACTATACTATTGAACAAAGGTACTTGTAAGAACTCCATTTTAACGCTTTAAAAACAGGCACTCAAAATACTAGAATTACCCTGAAATACTACTAAATCCCATATTTTATTATTTGTGTTTATATTAGACTACAGAAAATATAGTTTAAACGATTTCAATCTAAATTTTGTGTGAGAAGTGGTTGGCGTGAGAAGCTTAAAGGTCGAGTCTTCTTTCCAATCTATAAAATATAATAGAGAAACTAACATTGATCTGAATGCAATAAAGAAAACATTCCAGCGTATACACACTAGCAGCTTGTTTTTTATTTCTTTTGCGCAAAAAAAAACTACATCCAGAATCGATACATAACTTAACAAAATGAAGACGTTAATATAATCTTGGTTGTTTTTTATGGGAATCGAATTGGATACATACGTCATTGAGAGAGTTTAATGGAGATTTTAACGCTTCTTTGATGGGATAGGAATGAAGTTTTATGGTCCCACTCTAACTGTGTATTAAATGTCGGATATAGCTGTGCATAAAACCAGCAACTCGGTAGTGTTGGTGGGAGGTGTTCGGATGGTGCGTTATGGTTGTATTTCTTCGCCACATTGGCTCTATTCGCACAGACTAAAGTTGAACGTAATTCACCATTGGCGTTGTAAATTTCAGTTAAAAATTTGATTTGCAATTTTACAGGTTGTCGGAAAAATAGTACAAATAAGCAGAACTTTTTAGAATCTACGTTTAGGCCCACCGTTTTGTTTAGATCAGTTCATGATTTACCATTTGAAGGGCCAAACTAAAAATTCTAAGCTAAAAAATCCTCACCACATTTCTGTTCGATGTAACCCTACCGTTTGAATAACACAAAACTATGCACACAATGGCGTTGGTTTACGAAAAACTATACTTTATCGAGTTCTAAAAATTTGAAATGTTCCTTTTTATAGTTAGTTTATTATCTACCATCTTTAAAAGTTATAGTTACTGGTGGCATATTACCACAAACCACATTCTGTCTTAACATATCATTTGACTATAAATACATTCTAATGTATTACTCGGCATAGTGCAGCCGTTTTTGTGCTTTAATAATATCGGCATTCGTCTGATATTTTCATTGTTGGAATTTATCAAGTTTAAAGCATTTCTTAATCATCTGTTTAAAAATTTTGGAATTTGTGTATTTTCACATAAATTTGCAATCATTTACCTTATAAATGTAGTCAAGTTTTTTTTTTTATAAAAGTTGTCATTCGTCTTCTTTAATAAATGTCTGCATTTTCGTCTGCTTTAATAAAACTTGGAATTTGTATACTTCCATAAAAGATAGCATTCGTTTACCTTAATAACGGTTAAAACTTGTTCACTTAAATAAAATTTGGCTATCATTTACCTTAATAAATGTCGGCATATGTGTAATTTAATAAAAGTTGTCTACTTTTAACAATTGTGACATTCGTCTGCTTTAAAAAATATGGAATTTCGTCTGCTTTAATAAAACTTGAAATTCTTCTACTTCAATAAATGTCGGCATATATGTAATTTAATAAAAGTTGTCATTTGTCTACTTTTAACAACTATGACATTCGTCTGTTTTAAAAAAAATTAGAATTTCGTCTGCTTTAATAAAACTTGAAATTCGTCTACTTCAATAAATGTCTGCTTGTCTCCTTTAATAAAACCTTGAAATTCTCTACTTTAATAAATGCCAACATTCAAGTGTTTAATTGTTTAATGAAAGTTGGCGTTCTCCTACTTCAAATGTTTTAACTTTTAAAACAGGCTATGAAATTATATAACAATTTAATCTGACATTTTCATCCAATTATTCTAAGTTAAAAAAACTAAATCAGAAAAAATCTAACGATTCAGTGTTAAAAGGCATGTTGATTTATGGAAATTTAATTAATTGTCTCGACAAATTAGAAAATAAATATACAGAATAAATGTTATTATTTCTAGATCGCTTGACATTTTGTCCTTTCTGTAGTTTTGTAAAAAGTATAAGTAGGTTATAATTACAAATAATCACGGATTGTAAATAAGTAAATGTCAACTATTTTTAAATGAGGGTAATTCGTAATTCAAGTTAGCTAAGAGTTAATGAAGTTATTTAATTTCAAAGTAGTATTATTTGAAGTTTCTTTAAATATTTATAAGTTTTTTCATGAAATTATTAGTTTATAACATTCCAGCTGTTGTGACCGTCTTTGTTCGTGTTAAGTATCTGCTGAAGTAAAACTTCTTTACTGAAAATTCATTTACCTCATTATATTATTATAACTGCAAATTGGATTACACACTACTTCACAGAACCAGAAAATATAATCTTTGTTTCTGAACTCACGTCATACTGTTGATATAGTTCACATGTTTACAACCAGAGAGCAGGTTATGATCAGCTTACCTGAAAACAAAAAACAATAGTGTGCTGATAACACATATCCAAAAACTATTCAGATTTTAATAACAATTAAAATAAATTTAGTCAAATTATTTAATCAAATAAATTTAGACAATTTAATAAAAGTGCCGCTATAACGCCGCAACCCCCAGCTATGGAAGCCCTCCATCCGCCATCCATGATTAATATCTCAGATTGTTCTAGAATCTAGACTGTGCAGAATAATATCCTGTATTAACTTTTTTTTAGATAAAACGTCCATAAAAGTTTTATTCAAACACAAAAATCTCAAAAAAAAGCGCTTCAAGTTGTTGGATTTTGTGGCTAACGAACTCGTCTTAGAAACGAACCTATGTACCAAATGTTTACCAAATCGGACGTAAAATACGGTCGTTAGAGTGCGAACTCATTTGTATATATATATATATTTTTTTAATGACACCTCAAAACGTGTTCTGAGGACCATGATCAGTGCTCATTGACCGTCCCAAACTTATAGGTCTCACCTCCTATGGAAATTCGCTAATAACAAGGTAATAAATCTTAACATAACATTTATGATAAGTAAAATATGCAGTTGGGATACAACGACAAGTATTTGAAAATGTTACCAATCACATTCAAACGGCGAAGAAATGATAACACCAAATGGTCATCACGCAGCATACCCTGAATGCAGTTTGACAGGCGAAAAACCTCTTACGAACATGTTTTAATTTTTCACACTCTAAAAAAAGGCGCTTCATGGAAAGGAAATTAACAGCAACAAAGCGGGGGAAACCCATGACGTACCAGAAACCCGTGGGTTATCACGGAGTGGCCAATGCGTAGATCAGAGACCACCACTTCCTCTCGACGGCTTTGGCGGTTTGAAGATACCCATGGCCTGACAGTATCCTTAATTTGTCGGAATTTATTGTTTTGTAAAGCGACCCACTCTTCTTCCCACTGTCTGAACAAAGGCTTGTCTAGATGACAATACAGTTGGCATGGTACAAAAAAGATTAATTTTATTAATTGTTTATTTATTAAAATGATTGTTAAAATCATGCTTGCCTTACTGTAATATAGTTATGTTTAAATAATTCCATCACGCAGCTGAGCCGCTGACGTGAGTTGATCGAATTTTCCCAAAATTGAGATTATATGTTTTAGGGTTTCAACCAACTATTTGGGCCGTTTACTTACGAATACCCTGAATAGCTGCCTCCGTGTACAAAATATATTTATAGAATTTTATTTGTTTGCACCTTAACCTCCAGCCCCGGCTCACGCTCTTCGCTCGACAAAATCGCTTCGCGGGTACTTTTACGGTATTTTACGTTTTGATCGATTTTCGGTTGAACCAGGAGGATTTTTGGTCAGAGCTATAAGGTCTTGTAGAAAAACAATAAGTGCAGAATAATCTCTTATACTTATTTTTGTTAGACAAATCCCGAAAACAGTTTTATTCTGTTTAGTACAAAAAATCTCAAAGCTTTACTTCCAGTCAAACAAGTGCTTCCGTTTGATAGATTTTTTTGGTTAGCGAATGTGTCCGAGCCACTTAGAAAACCAACGTGTGTTCCAAATTTGGATCAAATCGGACGTAAAGTGCAGCCGTTAGAAGGCGAATGTATAGGCCTACATAAATGCATTTCATTTTCATTTCACGTATTATGTAGACAATACAATAAAACTGTAAAGATACTTCACAAAATCTTAATAGTAAAACAAAGAAATTGCGTAGAACTCCATTTGTTTTGACACGTTATACAAAATAAATAACTTATAGTAAATAAAGAATTTAAAAAATTAAATTAAAAAACAGACAGATTTTGAAATAGCAAGGTCTCGGCAATGGTGGAAGCACATCACCAACATCAAATTTTATTATATTTACTAAAATAACTAATACAGAAATGTGATGATGACTGCCTCAATAAGTAGTGTGGATTACTGAACAAAACCCTGGTGCGTAAACTCACTCACAGAATAAAGCGATCCAGACAACAGAAATTGTTTTTAAAAACTTATAATTTTGGATTTCTTTTAACTTGTGTGGAAGTTATTAAAAAATATATCACCTGCTTGCGAAGAAAGTTTACTGTGCTGCTTCACACGATATTCACAAGCATTTCTACTGCTATAAGTGTGGGCGTGCTTGTTCAGCATATAAGGGTGCTGAAAAGTCCGGAGACACCCCTGCAACTCTTTGGCGAGTGGGTATAGAAAAGCCAAATTCATAAAACGTTTATAAGGCATACGGTAAAATATAATTTTATTTTAATGTATGAGGCAACTTCGCCCCATATCCAAAATTGGAAATTATTTTTGTTGCTAAATATTTTAAAAATGTAGACCCCTAACCTGTTAAACCTCATTTTAAAGTTATTGCTTAAAGAAAACCTAAACAAACTAAACTAGAAGTCTCTATCTTAACCCTACTGAAAATGGTGGTCGGATTTTGTATCAATACTTTAAAAAGAGGGGTCACAAGATAGATATATTAAACAAATTTGAGAACCTCAAAAAAATTCAGTTTTAAATATGAGGGCAAAGTTGCCCCATATATAAAAAGTACAATTTTATGCCTTATAAACATTTTATTAATTTTCTCTACAAACTCAATAAACATTTACAGGGGTATCTCCGGATTTTTCAGCACCTCTGTATATAAAACATGTATATATATATATATATATATAAAGTTTTAAATAACACCCCAAAACGTATTCTGGGGACTGTGATCAATACTCATTGACTACTCCTGCCTTAGGTCTCACCATAAGAGTCACTGCAATAGTTCATCTTTTCTATGGAAATTCGCTAATAAAGCGTAATATGTTCTATTCTAGTACGAAAATCTCAAAAATGTTTACTGCCAATAAAAAAAATGCGGTTTTTGTTGGATTTGATTGGTTAACAAACTCGTCCGAACGACTTAGAAAACCTACGTGTGTACCAAATTTGGACAAAGTCGGACGTAAAATGCGGCTGCTTGAGTGCGAACAAACAGCCTATACAGACTATATATATTTTTAATGACACCCCAAAACGTGTTCTGAGAACTATGTTCGGTGCTCATTTACTACTACCGTCCTTTGGTCTCGCCATAAGGGTCACTGCAATCTTTCTTATGGAAACCCGACAATATAAAGCTCTATTCTATGGTATTCTGTGTTCACTGGAGCTATATTTCTTTATTTTAACGCACATATGGCACCCCTGTAAAAACCTGTATAAACACCTATTACTCCATTCACTTGCTTTGTAAAACAACTTCATTTTTATTCTGATTTAATCATTAGTCTACAATAAAGTTAAACGGTTTCCTCTATTGACGTTAAACTACTTTTAAATTCGCTCGTGAATTGATTTTCTGAATACCAATCCAGTTTTTACTAGTTGAGCTAGTCAATTTCCTATCTGCGGTTGGAATAGAAATCGTACTTATTTTGCTAATACATTTTTTCTAGCAACAGTATTGCATTTTACTAGCGGTCTACAAACGCTTCGTCACTCAACACACTTCAAATATGTACAGGCTGTCACAAAAACATTAGCCCCCTTTATTACAGTTGCTATTTTAAAATGTTTATGAGCCACATTTGAATTTGTAATGCATTTCAGAGAAATTGATTTTATCTTATTTATTAATACTATTAGAATTTAAAAAAAGTTGGTTTTAGGGTCATTTTGGAAGTTGTAGACAATTACCAAGAAATTGTGTTTTAGTTTTTGGTCGATAACACGGTTATCCGTTGATAATTACTTGATAAATTGATAATTACTTTGTTTTTGTATTTAAGGGTTAAACGTAGTTTGACGAACAATTTAAAATATGTATTACATTGTTTGTTTGTAATAAAAGCACACGAACCCACTATATTGTTGTGTTTACTGTGTTGGTATAGGATGCCGAGTTGAACAAACCAATTATTACACATAACTTAATGATTATCCTTCATCCGATTGTTCAGACAGTTACACCAGACGATAGGGAATTAAAAGGGCTGCAAATAGATATTTTGACATTTTGTGTTAAAATGTAGCTACTGTTTTTGGGTAATTCAGGATTGAAATTTTCAATCAGCCGCCATTTTTAAACGCATGATTGGATATAATCGTTTGTTTTTCTTAAAATTTATCATTGTTAGATATAACTTCATGTTAAGTTTGAACTCAATCGGACAAATTCTCGATATAAATTATTTTGTAAAAAACACATAGCCTACAGACAGACGAAAAACTAAACACTGTAGTAAGAACCCGTGTTTATATTGTGAAATATGTTTGTGTCGATCCCAGGAACAAATCCGCAAAAGGGGATCAGAGAGTTCGGGGAGTTATTATCTTTGTATATTAAATAAAATTAAAGGTACAAATATTATCTTTAATTGCTTTTGTTTTCATATTGAAGTATCACATAGATTTGATGTTATGGATATCAACTCCTACAAAAGCGAGTTTACGTCCGTGCGTACATACATAGGCTACATACGTACGTGAGTAACGTATAATATAACAGCTGATTTCACCAATCATCTATAATACTTAAACAAAACCCAGCTTAGATTATACTGTGCGGTTATGTTTAGACCTTCAATCATTATAATTTCTTATGAAGTTTTTTTTTTTTAATATGAGTTATAGAACTAAAGTATGCTATAATATTTGTAACATTTGCTTCGAGGTTATAAATTGTATATAATAATACAATCTTTTATCATCAATATATTTGTTTATACAAATTAAAAGAAGAGATACCTATTTGTTTAAATTCGGAAACATTCGTACATCTTCGTACAACGTAAAAACATATTCGATTATTAATTTCTTCATTAGCCTATACTATTGTAATAACTTCTAAATTATTTGATTTATCAATATGAAATAAAAAGCAATTAAAAGATAATATTTCTATTTTTCTTTAAATATATAATAACGTATACAAATACAAAATTTGAACAAATAGGCCTACATAATAATCCTACATAACAAAATAATTGTACACATTTACCGAGTAATCACCGGTTAGGTAAGCCTACATAAAATATTTTGTTTAAAAATATTATTTAAAAAAATATATTTTTGATTTGTATCTAATTAATCTGCCTGCGATTTTTCACGGGGATTTACTAGTTATAAAATAGTCAAGTGTTGTAAAGTTTAGATATGAATTCATAAAACTCTAAGCCTATTTGTTAAAATGTTTTATTTATATACATCATTATATATCAAAGTAAAAATAGTACCTTTCAATTGCTTTACATTTTTATATTGATATATTATAGTATCAAATGGATTAGAAGTAATTAATATTATTAATAAATTAAAAGTGAAATATGGGTCATATGGTATACGAAGATGTACGAATGTTTCCGAAGGTAAACTAACGGGTATTTCTTTATTTTATTTTTATTTTGTATAAATTAATTCGTTGATAACAATCGATCGGTTGTAAATATAGGATGTTAAAAAAACCTTTCAGGACTTTGGGATATGATCTTATACAAAAAGGAAGAAAAAAATTCATATGAAGGTATGTCCTGAAACACTTAGTTTTCCGCCTATCTGTCTATATGTTTTTTACTTAATACGTTATGACTTATTAACCTCTGAAGATATCAACTTCAAACTTGGTACGTGTGTTACATCTAACAAGACCAATTTTGATATGGAATATCACGTTTGCACTTTGTAACATTTCGAAATGGCGGCTATTTAAATTTTCTAAATCTCAATATTTCAATTTTACAGAAAACTTACTGTACAAGAGACAAAAAGATGCTAAATTTTATCTCCTAAATAACAGGGCATAACTTATTAAGACTCCATGACTATTAATTGAGTTTTGACAATTTATAAAAATGACTACAAATTTTGTGGTAATAATGAGAAAAATGCATATTTCTTGTTCTCTTGATTCTACAGGCGCTGTAAATTTACCATGTCGAAAATCCCTAAAGGCATAGAACCGGTTATATATAGTTTATTGTCTGTAGGCCTGGGTAGTCTCTTTTGAAGATCGAAGTAAACAAAAAGGATTGTAAATAAATGTACATTTTTAACGTCTTCTTTCCTCAAAACCATCATACAACTATAATACTAGTTTGTAATAGTTTGAAAATACCAATTCATGTGCAACATGAGTTGGCACAATACATTTAATGTTTTGTTATTAGCTAATGTCCATAGTAAAAATGAGTTATTGCAGTGACTCTCATTGTGCTCATTGATTGATGTTGCACATTGACGGGCAGAGTTTAAGGGCTTTATTAAAAACTGTATACACCGGTTGAATCAGACCACCCAGGCGGCAATTTGAAACGGTTAGAGATAAAGTAAATCTTTAAATACAAAAATGTTTGTATTTGAAAGACCTTTTCAACTATGTGCTTCATGACTAACGTTACTATTTGGACTTTTTGAGTTTTAATCTGTTTTTCCCCAAAAAGTTTAGTATTTTTAAAATTAGAAAATTTTTTAGGAAGGGGCAACTTAAGCACATTTTTTGGAAAGGGCATCTTCTCATGAATGTAGGATAACAATTTGGTTTATGCAGGCTGTTTTCTAACTGTAAAACACTACTTTTTGGACGTCTTGGAACATAGGCTACGCAGTAAATTTTTTTAATTTTTGTCCAAAATGATCAGCGAACAGAAAATGTAGTATGTAAAGGTACTATTAAATGAAGTATCATTCGACCTACCTTTACATTTGAAAATTTTCAAAAATCGACCCCCACCCCCAAAAAATTAATTTTGGGACATTTTTGAGATTTGAAAAAAAATTCTGGCTTCTCTAGGGTCGAAATAGGGGGGGGGGGGGGGTTAAGTTAAAGCGAAGGCCAAACATTGCTCACGGTTGGTCAAATTCACCCCTATATATATTTGTGTTCGCATTCTAACGGCCGCATTTTACGTCCGATTTGGTCAACATTTAGTACACACGTTGGTTTTCTAAGTAGCTGGGACGAGTTCGTTAGCCAAACAGATCCAACAACCAGAACCACGTTTTTTACAGGAATAGTTATGAAACTTTTTGGAGGTTTGATAAAATAAATATAGGAGATTGTTCTGGTCATTTGGTTTTTTACACGACCTTATAGCCCGTCTGGTTACCCCAACACGTAAAATACCATAAAAGTACCCGTTTAAAACCTCACGTGGGGATTTTACCGCGCGGCTGCTTCTGGTCCCAGACTGACGGCGGGGATGTAAGCGCAGTCCACAATACGAGACCGCAACATCGAGGTGCAAACTAGCAAAGCAAGATTTTCCACTGGGAGAAGAACGAAGCAGCGCGTGAGCCGGATATGTTTCTACTGTAGTTGTGGACAGCGTAACTCTGAACCAAGAAAAGGTTATCGTCTTCCGCTCGGCCGACCTTAATTAGTGTCGCTTGGCTGCACTCAATGAAAACAAGTACTAGGTGAATAATACCAAAAAGCCAGTTAAATTATTGTCAAAAATTATTAAAAACCATTATCATATTAAGTTTTGTATTTAAATTTCGATTATTTTTATACTAAATTTAATGTAAATCGGCCAATTTTGACCAACTTGTACCGCCAAACTAGTTTTTCTTTTTAAAACTAACTTTGAATGAACAGTGGAACTAAACTTTATACAATTCATATAAAAACGTGAGCATGCGGAGGGACAAAAAAATACTCTATGTATGATTGGAATAATTTTTTGCAATAACCTTTTCTTGGTTCATATTTACGCTGTCCACAACTATAATATGTTTCGTACAAGTAAGTAGCTATTCAGCGCCAATTTCCCAAATAGTTGATTGAATAAACTTAATTTTGAAAATAGTATTAGCGATTCGGCTGCGTGATCGAATTAATCGTACCCGTGGTTACCTGAATACAAAATATCCCACACAAAACTATACTCCCGAGGTCAATATAGTTGTTCCACTCTAACATTAAATCACTCAAACTAACTCTAACCTTTAATGAAGTGAGTAAGGACAGGATGACACGAACGAGTCCATGTTTTTTCATGTTCGACACTTAAACAGGCCTTGAACTTCTACCCTGACCTTACACCTAGGACAAGATAAATCATCGCTCGGTGGAATTTACATTTCGTATTGTTACTTGATCG
>JAGFPH010000776.1:17602-49907 GCA_018207615.1 Philaenus spumarius | reverse complement strand
GTCGCACCGGGGGTTGGCGTGCGGAGCACGCAGGGGTCTCCCCTAGTATTATTTATTTTCTGTCAAATGCAGT
Source organism: Philaenus spumarius (assembly GCA_018207615.1). Taxonomy (NCBI): domain Eukaryota; kingdom Metazoa; phylum Arthropoda; class Insecta; order Hemiptera; family Aphrophoridae; genus Philaenus; species Philaenus spumarius. Next base: position 49,834 of record JAGFPH010000776.1, on the reverse strand, counting down.
CTGTATTTGTACTTTACCTTTTATGTGGCTACATGTTTCACTGCCACAGGCAGCATCATAAGGCCAGCTATCTATGCTCACGGAGATTTCTAGTTCTAAGGCTATCAACAATGAATGCGTTATAATTTCTTGTTAAGTTGATTTTTTTTAATGTGAGTTATAAAACAATGTATTCTTTAATATATGTAATAATATTTGCATTGAGGTAATAAACTGTATACAAATACAACCTTTTATCATCAATATATTTGTTTATACAAATTTAAAGAAGAGATACCTATTCGTTTAACTACGGAAACATTCGTACATCTATCTATAACATATAAACATATTCGATTATTAATTACTTCACAATAATATTAATATCTTCTAAATCATTTGATCTATAATTAAGAAATAAAAAGCATTTAAAAGATAGAATTGTTATCTTTCTTTAAATATATTATAATAACGTATGTAAATAAAAATGTTTAACAAATAGGCCTACAGTTTTATAATCCTTATTATTATACACATTTACCGAGTTAAAAATCCCCGTCAGCATAGTTAATTAGGCCTAGATAATGTTGATTTTAAATTGTTTGTTTTTTAAATGATGTATTTCTGACGTGTATTCATGATGTGTATCTAAAAGGCTGTGATTTTTCACGGGCCCTTACTAGTTCAATAATAAATTGGAGTATATCTAACACATAAACGTTCCGGACGACCTTGCACTTCAAATTAAATGCATGAACTACAATTAATTACATTATCAGTATGTAAAATTTTGTTTGTCAACAGTAAACTCAAACTGACACGTGAATATTACCGCACGCGAAAAGCAGTATTTCTTTTGAAGCAAAGTAAAGTTGCTTAATTATGTTATTATCCACTTCCCTCGACGATTATTGGCCTATAATTTGAATAAACTTTTCTCTGGACAATTTCGTAACACCTATAATTTCGCGCCAAGAGGAAAACTTTTGTTGCTTAATTAGATCTCGTGGTTTTCCTAGTGCTAATTTTTAACCACTTTTAAGACATCAATGTATTCAGTATCAATCAATTCAGTAGTTCGTTTATTATGTTACTATTGTGGAGACTTTAACGCGCGGTGTCACGGAATTTCATTAAGTAGGCGAACACCGCAATAGGTTATTGGGAAGAAACAAGTAACTTCAATTAATTGGAATTAAAACACTAGTTGTACAGGTTAGTGCCAACCTAACCTATAATAGTATACCTAAATAGTAAATACCTATAGGGGGGTCTATATTTACCCTGAATTTGCATCGCTAAAAGTTAAAAAAAAAAATGTATAATTGTACATAATGTTTCATTAATTTCAGAATTTTGATTTGATTTGTATTTACGTGTGTAAAACACCATTTTGTTTTTGTCATTATTGAGTGAAAATTACAATGTTACCTCCTTTCTCGAACTTGGACTAAATATTTTTAAAAGAAGTGGTTTTGGTGGCTGTAGGGCTACAAGTTCGTGGCAGTACAATATAATTTCAATGATTGCATTTGTTCAAATGTTATTGTATTTTATGTATATGTCTTTAGTATAGGATAAACTCATATGTATAGTCCCACATCAGATTTCCTGAACTTTTAAAAGTAATATTTAAAAACTGAGATTTTCGCAAAATCATGTCACTAGAAACATATATATTATTTCTCAAGGGTGTTTTTTTTTTGTAGCAACGCCAAATCTCCCTCAATTCTTCATCAAAATTATTGATTCAAACGTAATTTTTAAGCTTATGTCCTCCGTTATTGACGAAAAATAGACAAATAACTTAAAATTTATGTTTTTGTTATCATAAAAAACATTCATATGAAAGTTCAAATGATTCATAATGAAAGGCGACATTTATTAACTATGTGCTTAGCTTAACACGACAGCTGCTCTGTTAGTTAGATTGTTTACATTCTATGTACAAGTGTAATCTATCAAGCAAATCAATCAAATTGAATCAACGCAAAGCGTTATAAATCGTTATAAACCAACGATAAATAAATAAACGTAATTAACTGAATTAAATCAGGTAAATACTCCTAAGTTGAGAAATATTCGCATGGGTCAGTAAGTATTGTTTAGTTTATTTCTTAAAAACGCACCCTGTTACAGTTTTGGAAAGAAGTCGTTCTTTAATGTTCTACAACTCCGTAACCATGAAGAGTACAAAAAACGTAATTAAATTTATTTATTATTATTTATTTATTTATTCAACATTAAAATTAGATAGGTAAGAAGTTTCATGAACTTATTTCATTTTTATATTAATTAATATGATTCAATCAATGCAAATATTTTCAGAACGGTTTGAGGAGATATGGAATTGCGGTTTTCACCATCGATTTTGACTTAAAATTCTACATTGAAATGACGTATCACATGACCACTTTTCTATTTAAAAAAGTTACATTTAAAATGGCGGACCAAGTTTTTGTCATCTTAATAAAATAGTGTTTTTACATAGATTAGGTTCCTCAATCACATTTATTTTCAAATTTTCCTTACACAAGAAATATTAAGCAGTTCTCAGACCCACCCTGCATGGTCACGATTTAGCTCCGACCAATAGTTTTCAAGATATTAACAAATAAACGGTACCAGGAACTGGCACATATTTTCTCACAAACATATTTAAATTATTAAACAGATTCACTGTGACTTCATAATTGTAGGAGGGGTAGGAGAGGTGATATTAAAGTAGGAGATTAACTAATAAATATTATTATTATTAGCTAGAGAGAAATCTATTCGATCGATTTCGAACAAATTTGCACCAAACACGTCAATTAGGCCTGTATAGATGCACGAAACATGTTTTTTTAACTTTTGAAAAACAACCCCTTTTTCGGCCAAAAAACCCAAAAAATCAGTTATTATTATTGTTAGCTAAACGAGAATTTTTAGAAAGATGCTGTTTTTTGCATATCGTAGGGCTACAAATATGCCAAATTTTATTAAAATCGTTAGAGCCGTTTTTTATAAAAAAATAATAACCGAATTTTTGGGGTTTTTTTGGAAAAAAAGTGGGTTGTTTTTTCAAAATCTTTTTTCGAAAAGGTTGAATGCCTAAATGTCATGTCTGGTGCTAATTTGTTCGAAATCGATCGAATAGTTTTCGCTCTAGCTTTGTATACATACAGACATACGTACATACAGACACACAGACATACAGACAGACGTTTTATAAAAAACCTCTTTTTTGGACTCAGGGGGTCCCAAAACGGATATTTCCACAAAAATCTCAACATCGATTTTTTGCGATCACTATACTTTCTCTACACGATAGTATAGTGAGAAAGTAAAAATTTTAAAAGCGTGGCACTATCTGAGATAGACGTGGACTTAATTTATTAGTACAATACAATTCTACAACAATAATTCATTACATTTTCTTTTATATGAAAACTAGAGATCTCCGCTCCCAGCTTCCTTCTCTCACCTCCCCCACGGCGTAGCAAATGCAAATATATTATTGTATACTATATTTTCATTGGAATGACGATTGATAGGGCAGAGATTTTTATTTATATATAGAAGAGAGGTAATTTTTAAGATATAAAATATGACCAAAATGTGACACTGTAAACGAGTATTTCAAACAGGTCAGGTGTTAGAATTATGATATAGTAAGCCTTTGCTTCGTTTGTGTTTTCTTTTACATAAACAAATGTCGGTTGTGAAGAATAATTGCCTGATTCTAAATTCAGTTGGTATGGTAATAAATCTAAATGCTTTTAAGAAGCGTGTGTTGGTTCAATATAGGCCTAACCTGAAATTGTGTTAAGCTTATAATCCAATTCAGCTGTTTTATTTATAACTAGTGGAAACCCCTGCGTGTTCCGCACGCCAACCCCCTTGGGACCTTCTATACACATAATCATGTTATGTTTTCTTTATAATAAAGGAGTAGGATTAATAATAACGCCAAAGCTAAGACGGTAAATAATGTTAAATGTTCAAATCAAATTATTTCGTATATTTTACAACAGCAGTTATAATAAAGATTAAAAGAACCAGCAAGGCTCAGGTGTACACTTTAAAAAAACCATAACCTAAAAGATAGAAATAGAGTACAAAGTTTGAAACTAACTGTAATGGAAATATTACAGCAAACAGGTGCTATATGTTATTTTATTTAATTGGTTGCTATGGTAATAAATGTAAATACATATGTTAATTTATCAGTTTATGCCTAACCTAAGAATTTTTTAAGACTAAATTTACAAATAGGCTATTGAAATAAAAAATTGTTTTATCGAAATGAATTATAGCCTATGTTACTTAGGGATAGTGTAGCTTTTTATTAGTAAAACTATTTTTTTCAATAGGTTCAGTAGTTCCAGAGATTACCCCCAACATACAAACAAACAAACTTTACCTCTTTATAATATTAGTAGCCTAATAGATATGTAGCGACAGATGTTTGAATTTTAATACAATAAGCCATTTTAGTTTATTTTTGTTAGTTTTTATTTTGCTAAAATAACCTGAAAAGCTGTTTGATGTGGAAAAATAATTGTCTGCTACGGTAATGAATGTAAATTCATTCAACAAAGGGCACATTTGGAATGTGTATTGCTAAGATTTTGATGCAAATCAGCTTTTTTATCTGTTAAAGGGCTGGGAATGAACCCACGTATTTTGACCATTTTCAACCCAACAAACAATATTTTGCTAAATCCTTTCTTAGTGCACTTCTGCATAGTGGTATGAAGGTACCATGAAAATTAAGGCTCTAGTTAACAAAGTGATTATGAATCAGTTAGTCGGTTAGTACTTGTTCCGTTTATGTTTGAAGATAGCTGGCCACAAATACTATTAACTGTGGCCAACTCATTTACTGTGGAAAACTTCATTATTAATTTCTATATTGTTTCAATTCACAACTTTTTGTATTTGTCTTTATGATTATTATAATGCACAAACTCAAAATATATTTCAGAAACTGATACGTGTCATTTATGAAAACAGAATGTTGCAACAATAAATTTATAATCATTCATATCCAAATACAACCTTAGTAAGGTTTTTCCAAACAATTTTCATGACTTAGATATCCTATCTCGTTTACGAAAAAATATATCGATCACGCAGCTGAATCACTGAAATAAGTTGAGCGAATTTCCAAAATTAAGTTAATACGGTTTAGGAATTTAACCAACTATTTGGGAAATTGGTCTACTCACGAAGGCGATGAATAACTGTCAGCTTGTAAGAAATATATTCACGGGTTATTTGTTTGCACCTTAGCTTCCAGCCCCGGCTCACACGCGGCTTCGTTCCGCTCGCAGCGGAAAAATCGCATTAAGAGTTTGCCCCTCGACTTTGCGACTTCGAATCTTGAACTGCGCTTTGCGAGTTTGCACCTCGACCATTCGCTCTTGGATTATGGAATGCTTCGTTTCGCTCGCAGCGGGTAAACTCGCTTTTTATGGAGTTTTTAGTTTACATTCATGGTATTTTATGTTTTTACCGATTATGGGGGAACCAGACGGGCTATAACGTCGTGTAAAAATAAAAAATGTGGAGAATAATCTATAACTATATAATAAAGTACATCTGTGTCTATGCCGTTAGGGATTTTCAATATGGTAAATCTACAGAGCCATAATTTAATATTTTACTCAAAGACCTGAAATACATTTTGGAAAACCAAATGACATTTTAATCATAGGCATACTTCAATACATGAACTCAATGATTTTAACCCCAAATATTTTAAATACAGTCGTTCATGCAAAATTATATAATTATTGTTCATTTTGAAATTCTCTCAATCTTTCATCGTCAGTGAGCCTATATTTAAAAATTAATAGAAGTTCGAACTTCCATGATAATATAGCAATAATTTAGACCAAGAGTCCATGATAGTGATACTTTAAAATATAGTTTTATTTTTAATTTTATTCATTAATTTTATTTATTCCCTTAAACAATACATAAATTACATATATATTTTAAACTAAGGAACAAAATGCCCACATGGGCCTAAGCCTGTGAGTGGGCACAATTCGCTCAATTTGCACACAATGAGGATTAAATTAAACAAAATTAATGTATTGCATTAAACATTATCAAGGCGAGCTGAGTCAATATACGATCAAAAATGAACTACATACAACTATTATTATGGTTTCTAAAGTAGTTATCCCTGCCAAACTAACATAAAACAAGATGTTATCATTTATGTTGAAGCTCAAATACATACTGGACTTTAGCCAAGCAGTTCAGTCGGTACATATCAGTCAAAGAGGGAACGATAAGATTAATATCTACCTATCTGTAAGTAGATAAGACAACCAGCTCGGCTGCGTCCCATCCCTATTGAAACAACCATTTATTAAAAGGCATTTTAAAATTAAATAATTTGTAATTTTTAAATGACGTACCTTGCCCGGAAGATTTTGATTCAAAACGTTTGTTATATAATGAGAGTTAGTGATAGAAAACGCTTTTATTAACTTGTTATACCTTATCCTGAAGAAATATTGAAGAACGCGTTAAATGTTAGTGGTCAACTTTTACTAAAATGTTATTGTAATTTTGAAATATATAAATTGCCAGGGTTCTTACAAACAACTTACAATCAGTATTTAAAGTATCAAAAACAGCGTTTTATGAAAAACTATGGCTCTGAATTAAATTAAGGCTCTAGAATCGAACTCGGAGCCTCGCCCTTAGCTGTTATGCCCATAAGCAAAAAATGGAAGTACGCGAGTTTTAATTCGTGGAAATTTATAATGTCGCTAAGTTGCCTGAAATGATTTTTTGTTTGTTTTTGTTTTCAAATTTAACCTGATCAGTCCATTTCGTTCTATTATCGAACACTAGCAGGTACCCATGGCTTCGCACACGGTCCAAAGATTTGCCGCATAGTAATAAAGGTTTATTGTTTTAGGGGTTTATTACATTTACACTCCTCAGCTGCACGCTACAAAATGAAAATATGATTTGCATAGTATATATGTATTGTAAGAAATAAATGTACCAACTTTCAGCTCTCTAGCTTATTGTGAAGTATAATAATTAATTTGTATTCTTTTAGGGGTTGTTACATTTCACCCCTTAGCAGTACACTAAAAATACAAATGTAGTTTACTTTTTATATATATCTTGTAAGAAATAAATGTACAAATTTCCAGCTCTCTAGTCTTAATCGAAGTATAATAATAAATATTTATTATTTTAGGGGTTGTTTCTACCCTTAAATGTAAATTAATTCTAGCCTATGTTTCATTCCAGGTCATGATCTATATGTGTGCCAAATTTCATTCAAATCCATCCTTTTTACGTGATTAATATTTATCGTTTTAGGGGTTATTTCTACCCTTAAATGTAAATGAGTTCTAGCCTATGTCTCATTCCAGGTCATGATCTATATGTGTGCCAAATGACATTCAAATCAATCCAGTAGTTTTTACGTGATTAATATTTATTGTTTTAGGGGTTGTTTCTACCCTTAAATGTAAATGAATTCTAGCCTATGTCTCATTGCAGGTCATGATCTATATGTGTGCCAAATGACATTCAAATCAATCCAGTAGTTTTTACGTGATTGAGTAACACACACACTGACAGACACCATTATATTTTTATATAATAGTATAGATTACTCCTAGATATTTATATTACTCAAAGCCTTCTATGTTTCCACATACACATGTATTATTAAAGTAATCACTTGAATGTGTGCAATTTTAAGCTATTATTGTCGAAATTTGTTTTTTTAACCTTAATGATAAAAGTAGGAACTTAATTAATTTTAGAGACATTAGGCCTAATTTGTTTCTTAGGTGTCAAAAATGAAGTAAAAAAAAGGACTCTAAATCTCAAACCATTCTAAACGATTCTAACCTCAAAGCCGATCATATAATACATCAAATGTAAAGAGAGAAATGCATAAAATCAATTGTTTCTAGAACCTAAGACACTTTCTTTTCTCAATGCAAAGGGCGAATACATTTGTTCAACGCTCATTTAAAAAAAGCAAACGAGAACTTTAAAATCTACCACTGTAGATCAAGCCGAAAGAAATTGTTTCTGTGCTCGTTCGATTCAATTCAAATCATTTCTTAATATTACATTCACGTGTGTGGGCTTCGGAATTAGTCGGCAGTTGATACGGAAGTGGACGGACGTCAACTATACACTCAATTTGTCGACAATTACTCAAAGAATCAAACAGACAAGGAAACACAACCAAGGCCAAACGGCTCGAGGCAAATATTCACACAATAACACTAAATTATCGTGCGACTACATTCCTGAATTGAATTTTTCTTTTATTGTTCATTTATCGATTTGATGCTTATCGATAACTATGCATAACGCCGACGGCTGATTGATGTGAAACTAGAAAGGTGAAATTTCAGTGCATCACTCCTCGCCATACTGGTAACTTATGCGGACAAAAATGCTCTAATCGCTACCCTGAAATGTAAAACTCGATATCTCGTATTTAATACTATACATGGTTTACAAAAATTAGTAATTAAGAGAAAATTACTCTCTATTCCAAAGAGTCAGAAATGTGACAGCGAAAGATAAAAGTTAGTTGGAATATAAAATCCCCCATAAGCTCATTGCGAATCCCAATATTTTTTTCAAAGGGGCCCACACACTATCAATTTAGCTGTGCAAATAAAACTGCTCGGTTGTGTGAACTGTGTGGTGTTTGGGGCTACTTCAGTTCTCTCCTCAGTTCTGGTCTCAGTTTTTTCGTGCAGTACAGTCACAGTCTACTGTGCGTGTATATTTTCGACAACTGTGCAAACTGTTTGATTAACTGGGCTAACTGCGCAGTTTATCTGTGCAAAGTAGAGTCGTTTACGCAGGCCAAAACTGCGCAGTTTACCGCTCTGTCATGACGTCACACGTGATAAACTGCGCGCGAACTTGATCGTGTGTGGGCCTCTTTAAAAGTAACTTACATTTTTACGGTATAAATTTAAACATACACGCAAAATTTTACAAATGACAACAATATATTTCTTACAGCTGTTTCGCCGTTAAGTATCGTCATTTTGGTCTTTTCACTAAACGGTTTGAGTTCAGATTGTACCACTGAAACTGTGATATACATTACGTATACATTTGGATTGGGAGTGTCACAAACAAAATAGAGGCTGCGCACCTGCTCGCGGTGACCCATGGCGAAGCCAATGCTAACAGATTATTGCATATTCTGATATTTTACGGAAATGGTGGTTGAGCGGTAACCTGTACATAGCTAATGTACAAAAGATCGAAATAGACACGACCAAACCCGATAATTTGAATTACGGCATGCGTTATAATTTCACCATTAATATTTAAATAAGCAACAGTTTAAACAAATTTTGATATTACTAACTAAAGAAAACAATATAATATGTAATTCTAGATGTTTGACTTATAATTTAATTTACGTCAATTTAAAAAAAAAACTGTTAGAATAAAAAACTGGTTCTAAATTTGCCAAATTGGTTGCAAATAAACGTGTTTTGGTTCATTGCTTGCCTAACCGAGAATTATTTATTGATCCAAATCAGCTGCTTTATCCTATTACTTTAAATGAGCAATTCTTGTATCTATCTTTGTATCTGTCGCGGATCTCGAAAAAGGCTCTAACGAATTCAAAGTAATTTTGTATTTGGGTGTAGTTTTGATTTTTAAGTACACTCATAGAGTTGTATTTCGTGTAAAAACAAATTTTTTTGAGAAAATCTAATTTAAAAGTTGAAAACTTTTAACATAGGGTCTTATAGGTTGCCATGTTGGTTACAAAATAACAACGAAATAGTAAATAAAGCTATAAAAACAGCTGTTTATAAACAAGCCAATTTATACTGTTTTAGCACGTTGGAAATAGAGTGGAATAGAACTGAGATTGAGAATTATCAGCTGTTCATTGAATAGCTTTTAATTAATGTTTTAAAAAACAAGCTAATTTATAGTCTACTGTTTGTGCACGTTGGAATTAGAATAAATTGGGCCTGATTTATCAATTTATTTTGTCAAAAAAAAAGGTAAACTTAGCACAGATGGATAAATTCTAATAGTCAATTTTGTAATATAGGCCTGGCTCATTTCTGAAACATAGTATTGAGGTTATGTTGATCCTGCAATAATTTTTACTATATTTAGGCCTGATTCCAAAACTTTAGTTGACAGAAGATAATAGAACTAGGACTAAAACCGTAATGAAAGCCTCTCACGTTTCTAAAGCATGTATTTGAGGTTATAATTAATCTTTTAATTACTGTTAATATATTTAAGCCTGGTTTCATAATTTTACAAACCTATGTACAAACGAGCCAAAGATTAACGAGATTCTTTAGCGAATTTTCCAACTGCGAGCGAAGCATCCAGGGGCAGATCCCCTAGTTTATAATATATAACAACAAATGTTTTATTTGAATTACAATACAGTAAGCGTTTTACGTTGATTTTTCTTAGCTTTTATTTCGTTAAACTATCCCTAAAAAAGCTGTTTAATGTGAATAATAATAAAGTGATTCAAATTTTGCTAAGTTGGTTGCTATGGTAACGAATTTAAACAAACATGTGTTGCTAAGCTTTTTATCCAAACAGCTGTTATAGGGCTGGGATTTAATCCCCGAATTTTCACGATACCAACGCTTTAAAATTAAAATTTTGCGAAACCTATCATAGTCTATGACCCTATAAGAGAATATCAAGAACTACAAAGAATGTTCCAGAAAGTGATAGCTGTTTGTCGATATTTAAAGAATTTCAAATAATGACATTACCCAGTTAAAATGTTTGCTATTGTTTACTAAATTTCAAGGCAAATCTTAAACGTTACACTCTCAGGCAGATATTCACAGTTACCATACTAGAAGCAAATATCCAACAGATTTAATACCTTGTAAGACTTAAAAAAAACTAACAACGGGCGTTTATGTATAAAAATAATTCGATAACGCACTCTAACGACCTCATTTTACGTCCGATACGTTGGTTATTTAAGTCAGTCAGACGAGTTCGTTACGTTTTTGAGTACGGAAACACGTTTTTTTACTAACAATTTTTTGTACAAAAATAAAATATTTTCGGATTTTATCTAAAGAAATTAATATAGGAGATAATTACGCACATTTTTTTACACGGCCTTATACTCTCGGTCCTTAAGTACTCGGTTCAAATCCACGTGGGGGGGAGTATCTGAACCGAGACCGAAACGAAATAGTCCATAATCCGAGGCCGCCAGGACGAGGCGCAAACTCCCAAAGCAAGCGAAACGAAGCTGAGAGGCTGAGGTGCAAACAAAGTCTACTAATATATTGCGTACACACACGGGCAGCTATTCAGTGCAATCATGCGTATACCATTTTCCTAAATAGTTGTTTGAAACCCTGAAACATATAAACTTAATTTTGGAAATTCGCTCAACTCATGTCAGTGGTTCAGCTGCTCGATTGAATTATTTTTGTTATTAGAATGTAAAGGTAATTTCAAGTTGTGGTTTTTTCTTTACTGTTCACTTTCATAATATTGTGTTCATACTTTTGTGTAGTCTAAAGTAAAGACCACGAAAGAATACCGTTGAGGGACGGACTTGTGTACACCGAGACCTTGAACGCTCCAATCGCCTTAGGCTACGGCCACGCTAGGCGACCTGGTCGCCGCGAAACTGTCGTGGAGAATTTTTTATCCGCGACCTGGTCGCGGGTAGGTGCCACACTTAGCGACAGTCGCGGTAACACAATTGTAAAAGATGACTTCTTTGAATGAGGATATGATTGCTAGTGATTGCAGAATATCTTCTGAATAATTTGCATGTTTTCTTGCTTCAATTGTCTTATTAAAATTGCTTTAACAAAATAAAAGAATACATTATTTATGTTGAATAAAAACCTAGCATAAGCTTTTGGCTTTTAGTCTTAGCTCTAGCTTTTGTTATTAAGTCAAAGCTTTTAGTCTTAGCACTAAGTACTTAATATTTGTTTAGTATTTTTTTAATTGCTTAAATCAAATAAAATTCTATTAAATAATGGTTACTAATTAACTCACACACCGCCCTTTGCTTATACGAGCCCGTCATCTATCAAATACGCCACCGTAAACTTTATTCGTAACTTTTATAGGCCTAATCATTAAACGGTTTAAAACTTTGTATAGGAGCTCTATTTTGTATAGTTTTTTTTATACAAATATTGTTTATGTGTACCTATACATTTTATAAAAATCACTTGAATATTGTTAAAGAAATTCAGTTTTTACGGAAGACATGTACCGTACACTTTCAGATACCTATTGAAAACGCGTGTTCAGTAAAAGTAAAACCCCATTTTCTCTAAACATATTTACCAGATTTAAATAAAATTAATACTAGATATAAACAATATATGTATAAACATACTATACAAAAATGAAGTTCCTGTACCAATTTTTAGACCGTTTAACGATTAGGCCTATAAAAATATACGAATAATATTTACGGTAAAACGTGTTTGACTGCCTCCAACGCGCCTGTGAGCTGTTTTGAAAATTTAGTGATTTATTGTGCGTGCGCGCCCACAAAAAACCTGTCAAAACAAATGACTTAGAGACATTCTAAAATGATTGAAAAATGTTTTTTCATAATTTCTTAATCTTCAGTGACAGCACTAAAGCACCTAAAATAGGCCCTTTGAACGTTTAATGAATGCACCCACTTGACTCTATTTCTCCTTTTTTACTTTTCGAATTTAATAAGCATAAAATTGTGTAATAAGATTGTGTAGTAAAATAATAATAATAACTTTCCTTCTTTATTCTTCTCTTCATTTGTCAAAAGGCATGGTTCTGATAACACTGAACTAGCATCAAAGCGCACATAAAGCAGGTGGAGTAGAGAAGGGTGGGGGAGCGACATGTAGCGACCTGTCGCCAAGCGTGGCCGGCTCCATAAGATAACATGGGGAGCGTATTTATCGCCGCGACCAGAAAACGCTCTCGGTCGCGTTCTATTTGCTGTTGCTGGTCGCGGGTCGCCTAGCGTGGCCGTATCTATATCATTCAATGCATTCGACTTTTTTTCTTTGTCGCAGCGACTAGGTCGCGGCGACCAGGTCGCCTAGCGTGGTCGTAGCCTAAGTGTGACGTTGTCACGTTCTTCCCACACTTCTAACTGAAGGCGGCTGACTCAACGAATTTATAATTCTTTAAATTGTTCGCTCAAGCTTCGAGCGGTAAATACTACGAGTGTTCGAGGCTAGTAGATATGGCAACGCTGCGCTCCCATTATATTGGCCGCCACACAACGGTATTCTTTAGTGGTCTTTAATACAAATCTTTTTATATCATTTCGTTTGTAATGTAAGCTTAAGTCATATTTGTTTATGTTTTCCTTTTTGCATGTGGCTTTTAATTCTTTTTTTTCTAGAAATTGTAAATATTTATGTATTTTGTTGATAAGTACTGCAAACCCTCAATAGAATCAACTGTGCCTAAATAATGGCGGCTAATGAATCAATCTATCTATTCACGACGAAGCTGTCTTTCAGTTTAGCAAACCATTCCAGTCCACTCCAGGCACGTGATCAGCCTGGAATCAAGGTATCGTTTCCAAGAACCGGATGTCCTGGATGCAAACTTGCCAAGCTTATTTTCCCGATGCTATCGAAACGAAGTAGGGCATGAGCCAGGACAGGAGGCTGAGGTGAAAACAAATTCTACAAATATTGTTCGTAAACTTAGGCAGCTATTCAGCGCTTTCGTGAGTAGAACAATTTCCCATATAGTTAGTTGAAACCCTAAAAAATAAAAACTTAATTTTGGAAATTCGGTCAACTCACGTCAGCGGTTCAGCTGCTTGAGCGGATTATTCTATTACTTTAAATGAGCAATCCTTGTATCTATCTTTGTATCTTTGTATCTGTCGCGGATCTCGAAAACGGCTCTAACGATTTTGATGGAAATTTGCATATAGGGGTTTTTGACGTCAGAAATCGAATGCGCTAGGTCTTATGTCTGCAAAAATGCGCATAAAATTTAAACACTGAACTTCTTTTTATACCACCTTTCAAGTCACTTAGAAGGCAAATAGACAACTTCTTTTTATACCTCCTTTAAAGTCATTAAGTATTCGAATAGATACATTATAGATACAATCCAAATGTTAAAAATACTGAGATATGCTCGGTCACCCAGGTACAAACGAGCCAAAGGTTAGCGAGAGCCTTCAACGAGTTTTCCAACTGCGAGCGAAGCGTCTATACAGAGCCCCTAGTATTTTGTTTATATTAATAGATATTTTTCATAATTTCTTCAGTTTGAGTTTAATAAGGTGGTCAATTGAAAGTTTTGCAAGAACGTGGCACACGGGAGGCCAAACATTGGTAACGGAATCCTGGAATAATTCCCCATCACTTTTCCCAATTAGCATGTGTTAGACACATGACTAATACTGTGTAAACAAGGAAAATCTATTTTAAAACAAACACAAATGGATTTTCACTCTCGCAGGTTTCACGGAATTCGTTTCGTTCGTCGTTTCGCACAGTCATTGCTTTAGTGGCTACAAAACTTAACGGTGTGAGCATGCGCAGTGTGTACAGAATTTGAACCCAGAGTTGCCACATTGAATTTAGTACAGAGTGTTTACAATATTTCGTAAAGGCGTAAAAAAAATAGTTTCTGCCTTTTCAAATTGACAGCTGGACTCCTTGTCTCCCATCTTGAGGCTACGATAGAAACGGTGAGCGGCGGGCGGCATGTTCAGGTGTAAGCGGCTGTGGTGAATATTCTAACCTATGGACTTTCTTGTTAAATTCGGGTCAGTGGCTACGACACCAGCGGTGGGTGAGCGGCAGGCTAACGCTCGCCGCTCCAGATCAAACATTTCGGATGCCGCTCGACGCTCACCATTCTCTTTACTTCCACCAAACATAAGGCATAAGTTAAAAGGCAAAAATGTATATTTTTTATATTTATACGTTCATGGCATGGACTACCAACCGCAACTTAAATAAAAAATTCAAGAAAATCAGTCGGTAAACAATAAAAATGTAATTTGTGTGCTTAAGGACCACACGGGAGAAGTGTAAACTGTTCAGCACAACTTACGAAATGAGGAAACGTGATGTCCATTTTTAACACAACTTACGAAATGAGGAAGCACAATGTCCATTTCAGAGGTATTACCCATTAAACTACTATAGGCTACATTTTGTTAACGTTAACGGTTTAATTTCATTATGTAAGTTTTGTATGTAACGGTTTAAGCCCATGACGTAGGGCAATCTGTTACACTTATATACCCAACTCAAATATACTAAACTAGTAATGCGTTCGTGGCCTAACCGGCTAAGACGCTAGTCTATGGTGATGGACTCTGCTGGTTCGAATCTCGGCAAAACCAAAACTTTTTCAAACTAAAAATTGCACTAATAATCAAAGGTGACTAATAAAGGTATCAATTTAGAGGTATTACTAAGTAAACTATATACTCTGCTATATACATATGTGTACTATATACAGTAGAGCGTGACGGAAAAATCCGATTCATCGCCAGCAAAATGTTTAAAATTTTTTGTACTCGGTGCACCTATACAAGTTTTCACTTCACAACAGTTGCTAATATTTGCTGGTATAGTTTCGGAATTTCGCATTATGTTCAAGGGTTTATTTATTGTTTAAACCCCGTGAAAGGTTCAAAATTTCTGTTATGAGACTGTTTACCATTGTTATTTTGACGGGTTACACTTGAATTTCTGGTTACAATTAAACATAGTTGAACATATAGGCCTATATTGTGATTTCACTCTATGTAGCAAGTGATTAAATGTAGGCCTACATGTAGACATTCTAGTAGGCCATACTGGAAGAAAGGCTCTCCGTCTCGTCGCAGTTCTGTTAGTGGCATTCCCCATACCTTAGCCTATTTCGGTTAATTGGGTGCACGCCCCCACGCCATTGTTGAAATCTTAACTTGCTTTAATAAACGATAAAAAAGGGGCGTCTCTCTTAATATTTCCGCCTACACTACCTCTTCGTCCGTCGACTGAGCAGACTAGAGAAAATTTGGGGATACGTCAGCGGTTGACAATTTGGTCGCTTGTACCATAGCCCACCATCGACGATCGGTGCTACGCCGCGCCGCTTACACCTGCTAGTGCCGCTCGCCGCTTGAATCGTAGCTAAGGCTTTACGCTTGTACCTGGCTCCCTACCAACTTCAATTAGTGTCTGATTCCCCAAAAGTTGTGGACGAAATATTAAGTCATTTAATAAAACCGTATTCATAAGTAGCCCAATAAATCAGTGGCAAAAAATCTTCTCTCTTGGACAAAATTCAAGTAGTCGGTTTCTCTACGATTCAATATGTTTTTTGTGGTGCTGAATCCGAATTTGAAGTTTGCAACCAAAATTTCCTGGAGCGTTCCGAGGGAATCCTCAAAAATAGCGAAATTTTCGCACCTTTTTCAGTTTTATACCCGTAACTCGGATACTATTCATTTTATCGAAAAAAAAAACACTGGTTTACTATTAGTTTTCGAATGCACGACCAACGGGAGAGAAGCTAGAGCAAGTTGAAAATTTACAAAATTTGTGTTCTTTGTCGGATTTACGCAGATAACTCATAATCTATGGATTTTTCGAAGAAACTCACTATTTACTTATTAAAAGTGCAATACAAAAGAATCCCCGTCCAGATCTTCGTTCGAAAAGTTCTAGTACTTTTATAAGACGGGATGGACATGATTTAACTCGAGTGAGGCAGCTACCACCGACATAATTCTCCACGTCGGAAGCTCTAACGACTGCTTAAGTGCTGGCATATTGACGACGAAATTTAATGCTGTTTCAATTTGTGCATATTGCGTCTCTTCGAGAAATGCTTAAACTATGAGTTATCTACAAAAAACCGACGAAGAACTCAAATTTTGTAAATTTCCAACTTGCTCTGGTTCCTCACTTGTTGGTATTTCATTCAAAAACTACGGCTCAAATTTAAAGAAAATTTTTTCTTCTTAAATTTTGTAAATGGTGGTGTTTACTATAAAATGAATAGTTTCAGTTTTACGGGCAAAAAATTAAAAAGTGCGAAAATTTTCTTATTTTTTACGTAAATCTCGGAACGCTCCAGGAAATGTCGGTAGTAAACTTCAAATTCAGATTCAGCACCACACAAAAGATAAATAGAACCGCAGAGAAACCGACTACATGAATTGTGTCCACGCGCACTACCATTTGATTCACCACTGAAGGTGAATTATAGTTTTTTCAATACTTTTATCGATTATGTTATAAAACAGAATTGCAACCGTTAAAAAAAATAAATTGAAGTACTTATAGTCTCTAGTCACAGTACGTTTCCAGTTTGCAAACATACATGTTAATAGATATGGCACTAGTTACTACATGAAGTAATAAGAGCAATTTTAAAAAGCTTTATATAGGCTGGTAAGACTTAGTAAGATTATTACCTAATATCGCGATATTTTTTTTAAAACATGATCTGCTCCACCGCAGAACTCATGTGATGGACAACTCGCCTTAACAATATCGCTTTAGAATAAGTCTGTTCTACATAGATCGGTCACATTCAGACTTGATCGACTTTGCCAGCTTCAGACGGGTAATAATGACTAGTCCCCATGTCCGCCAATATTTCTAACCATTATCCCATGTTAATCGCCACTCATTCAAGCGATTAGAAAAAAGTGCGCAAAAACATCAGAACCTGTTGGACCCGTGGCGGTACGTGCGCGATCTCAGGTACACAAACCCGTTCTGAAAGAGGCGAGTCCAGCTGTTCTAGATCAGCTGTTTCGATATTTCATGTAGAGCAATGGCTAAGCTGATAAATTTCAAGTGAAATAATAATTCGAACAAGCATCACAGCTGAACAGCTGACGTGAGTTGAGTGAATTGATTTAAACTATAACTGTTTGATTATTTTAGCTCGTACATCAATGAAGATGACGACATTGGCGTTGAAACGCGTTTCAGTTCAAGTTCTATTACCAAAAGTATGTCTTCAATTGCAGTAAATAAAGCTGTTCCTTACATAACTACCGAAAGAACAATTTAGATAGTCTTAACCACACTGACACGTGTATGTGTTGCACGTGAACTCCAGAATCGGAATTAAAAGTTTTTCTGCTCAGAGCTAAAGTGTAATTAGGTAATTAAATTATTATCCACTTGCAGCTACAATTATTGATCTATAATTTGAATTCTGTTTACTCTGTATAATTTTATAAAAACTATAATCCAGCGCAGAGCAGATAACGTCTGTTATTGAAGAAGGCGAGCACGTGACTTTCCCAGACTTTATCATTAACCACTTAAAGATATTAAAGTCTCCACAACATATTGACATTTACTATACCATTATGTTCTGGAAACTTTAACGCGTGGTTAACACGGAATTTTTTTTATAATTCAATAAAGCCAAATCATTTTCAGACTTTTCTTTTATAGTCTGCAGTTTCTCATGTCAAAATAAATATTGAGACTGCTGAAAATTGTCCAACGGGGTCGCTGATCCTGTGAAATGTCAAGTTGAAATAATACGATCACGCAGCAATCTATATGTTAGAACGAGTTCGTTAGCCAAAAAATCCAACAGCCCGAAGCACGTTTTTTGACTGGAAGCAGCAATTTTGTTTTGATATTTTTATTAGAACGAAACATTCTTGGGGTTTTATCTCAGTAAATAAATATAGGAGATTATTCTGCACATTTTGTTTATTTACACGACTTTACAGTCCTTCTTGTTCCCCAAAATCGAAATCGTGAAATACCATAAAAGTCCCACACAAAGCGAGTTTGTCCGCTGCGAGCAAAGCGAAGCAGCCCATAATCCGACGGCACAAGGTCGAGGTGTAAACTCGTAAAGCGAGTATTTCCGCTGATAGCGAGACGAAGTAACGCGTGAGCCTGGGCTAGAGGCAGAGGTGAAAACTAATTTTACTAAACAATTTCGTAAACGCAGGCTATCAATGAGTAGACCAATTTCCCAAATAGTTGAAATCCTAAAACATATATATTCAATTTTTGAAGTTCGCTCAGCTCACGCCAGCGGTTCAGCTGCGTCATCGAATTATTTTATTTTATTCTGAATCTACACAATTTGGTAATTTGAAAAATAGGCTAACTTTTTAGTACTCTTTAGACTTTTAACATAAATTTGAAAAAAATGTAAATACCATGGACGAGTTCTTATTGATTTTCTCAATAGGATCCGTTTTCCTTGTGCGCAGCCAGGTTTTCTGTTTTGTAACAAGAAACCGTACATCCTTCCCGCACATGCGTGGACAGCAAAGTGATACAAACGGTTATTCAGCATGAACGTGGTAGACGTCGCTCAAGTCACCAGTTTTAGACTTGGACAAACTACCGCTTCATTACATTTGACAACAATCCGCAGATATAATTCAAACTGCATTATAAGTGCACTGCTTCGTAACTACATATTAAGCTTACGGTAGTTTTAAATTTAAAATCTGTATATACTGGGCGTTTCACAAGAGTTTGGCACAACTTCAAAAGATGATAGGGGACCTAAAGAAAAGCAAAATTATTGTTTATAGAACATAGGTCCGGAAATGCTTCGTTTTCCAGATATCCGCCAATTTGTTTTTTTACTAAATAATCCATATCTAGAGAAATGTTTGACCGATTGAGTTCAAACTTGGCACGAAGTGTATCCTAACAATGATCTATTTTAATAAAAATAAACGGTACCAGAAACTGGCAAATACTTTCTCACAAACATATATTTAAGTTATGAAACAGATTCACTGTGACATCTTAATTGTAGGTCCCCACCTACAAGGAGAGGTGATTTATTAAAGTAGGAGATTAACTAATAAATATATTATTATTATTATTATCTAGAGAAAAAACTATTCGATCGATTTCGAACAAATTTGCACCAAACACGTCAATTGGGGCTGTATAGATGCACCAAAAAAGGTTTTGAAAATTTTTGAAAAACAACCCCCTTTATGGCAAAAAAACTAAAAAAATCAGTTATTAATATTAGCTAAACGAGAATTTTTAGAAAGATGCAGTTTTTTGCATATGGTAGGGCTACATTAAAGGCTACAAATTTTAGCCGTTTTTTAATAAAAAAATAATAACAGATTTTTTGGATGTTTTTTGCAATAAGGGGGTTGTTTTTCAAAAATTTTCAAAACCTTTTTTCGTTCATCTATACAGGCCTACTTGACATGTCTGGTGCAAATTTGTTTGAAATTGATAGTGCAAATAGTTTTCGCTCTAGCTTTGTATACATACATACATACAGACAGACAATTTTGTAGGAACCACGTTTTGGACTCAGGGGGTCCCAAAACGGATATTTCCACAAAAATCTCAACATCGATTTTTTTTACGATCACTAACTTATACGTTCCTTACACTAGTATAGTGAGAAAGTAATAAGCGATTATATCCAATCATGCGTTTCAAAATGGCAGCGGTTTGAAAATTTCAAACCTAAACTACCCAAAAACCGTACATTTTAACAAAAACTGTCCAGACACATTTTTTGTACCAATTTTGATTCCCTACCGGATGGTACTGCTGTCAAAACAATCTTATGAAGGATAAAAGTTAAGCTATTAACAGCATATGTACCCACAATATTGTAGTGTTTACTGTGTTGACATACGATTGTTTTGACGGTCAATTTGTTTCCGGTAAAATTAGCCAAAATAGGAGAAAATGAAGTTTTGAAACTTGGCACAGTTGCTCATTCGAGTGTTCTGTGCAGCATACTAAAATTCCCCAACGGTGGGGGATGAACGTTATGTTGGGGAGCCATCAAAGGTATTTTTTACACGTTTTTTAAATAACTTGGGACATATTGAGTTTAGCGAAAAATTAACCCTACACAAAATTAAACTGCAGTAAATTACCTTCAAAAAAGGTCCTATTCGTTTTTCTCGTAGTTGCTATGGTTTTGAAGATAGAGTCCGTGGAAAATAGAACAAATTCAAAAATCTGGGGTTTTCCGAACTAACATACAATATTTTGTTTACTGTTTTGGTATAGGATGCCGGGTCGAATAAACAAATTGTTACAAATAACTTAACTACTATCCAGAATACGATTGTTTTTAAATTTACACCATCCGATCGGGAATCAAAATTGCTACAAAAAAGGTGTCTTCAAATTGTTTGTTAAAATGTACGGTTTTTGGGTAGTTTAGGTTTGAAATTTTCAAACTGCCGCCATTTTGAAACGCATGATTGGATATAATCATTTATTTTGCTTAATCGGTGAAACATTTTTCTATGTATGACTTTGTTATAAAAACAAAATGGCGGATTTCTGGAAAACGAAGCTTTTCCGAACCTATGATCATATCAACAATTTTGCTTTTTTTGGGGTCTCCTATCATCTCCAGAAGTTGTGCCAACCTCTCGCAATACACACTATATCGCAGGGCCTATATCGGGACGTCAGCCGGCACCCACCGCACCACGCTAGCCTATACTCAACGCACTTGTACCTCGCACATGTTACTCCAACACTAGATAACGATGCAGTCCTCATGATGTGTTTTTATTTTTTTATTTGTCCATATTTACACAAATTTATAGCTTACTTTATGAAGTTAGAGCATATTAAGGTGTTGGAATCGTACAATGCACAGAACTACAGATATGGTACTTATGTAGATAAGTAGGTTACAATACATAGGAGATTCTTGATTCCTTTGAAGTATTTTGTAGTATAATAATGATCTCTTTCCTTTGTGGGTTTAAACATTATAGACTTTTTAAAGTATTAAAAGTCCCGCAAAAGAAATAAGTCAAACACTGTTCGGTTAAATGTTAGTTAAAAAGCGTCCGAAGGACGTCAACTCTTCAACGATGGTCCGAGGGCACTCTATTTTTTTTAGAAAAGGAGGCTTTCACGGGCTTAGACCAGTATACAGACCTGTGGGACGGAAAACTCCTTTTTGTTCTCTAAATGTTTTCAATTTCAGTTGCATTTTTTATACTTATCTTAATATTTTAGTGATCAATACAATAGTAAATACGTGTATTAATACACAAATATTGTAGTACAATACACTAATTTCATAATATATTACACTAGAGGGCTGCGCCTCCTGCTCACTTCGCTCACCAACTCCCTTGGCGAAGCAAATTCAAACATATTATTGTTTACTATGATATTTTCACGGAAATGACAACTGAATATTACACAGATTTTTTATTTTTATGTAGGAGAAAGGCAATTTTCAAGTTATAAAGTATGCCCAAGATGTAATAAGGTAAAGCAGTATTTCAAAATGGTCAAGTAAGCCTAGTAAAGAGTAAAGTTGGCATAAGTTTAATAGTGATAGGTGTTTGAATTATGTTGCAGTAAGCCTTTTTCATTGAGTTTATTCCAATTTAATATACTAAATTTGAAGGTACAACAGCGCAAGATTTTTTAAAACAATGTTACTAAATATGTTTTAAATATACCGGTATTTACATTATTATAAGATAGAATTAATTTTCAAAAACACTGCTATATTGTACAAATTTATTATTAATACAATTTAATCTTGCTTGACTAAGAGCCGGTATTACACTGTAAAATATTTTATAAAATATGTTTTATAAAAGTTCTTTGACAAAGATCTTTGATAGTGTAATGGGCCATCTTTTATAATATATTTCTTGTATAACATTTCTTTTATAAAATTTTACAGGTTGGCATTACCTTTTATAAAAGTTAATGAGGTACTGAATTTGAGGTTATTGGGCTAAATAACGAAATGGCTTCAAAGTTCACTTGGACTGTAAATACAACAAAACTGTTAATTTCCGAATATGAATTAGGCCTACATGATTTGTACAACCCAAAACATTCAGAGTATAAAAATAGATTTACAAAGGTTGAACAGCACTGAGGCGACAAATTCAATATTTCTATAAAAATAGAAACAAAAGACATTAACTTTATCAAAACATTGCAGATTCTATAAACATCGTGAAACCTGGTTGTAACAGTTCAAGTCATAAAAAAATAAAATAAATGGGCTTAGAAGCTAATTTTTGACTTTCTAAAGAAGTGATAATAACGTGATAGCACTCAGTGTAGTTGCACAAGTATAGAATTCTTCATAATCCATTTTAATTTTGTCACTAAACAAATTAAAAAAGGCAAAAAAAACAATTCTGTAGTTATGTTCATCAATGAAAAGCACCTTCGTTGACATAGATCTTTAACTTAGTGTAATAATATAATATTTCCTGATTTAAATAAGTTGTGAAGATTACCAAGATTTCTGAAAGTTTATCCGTTTTTTCCTGAATCACCCTGTCTTGTAAAAGACAGCGTTTGTAATGAATGACTGGTAGAAATTTATTAATTTCCTAGGTTAACAGTACTTGCGTCTGAACAACAATGAAATGTTTAGCAATAAGTTTGTAATAATTTATTCGGGGCTTTATTTACATGATTTTCTCATAATTTGTTTCTGAAATAATTTTTTATATTACGGACGACTAACAAGATACATTTTTTTTAGTTTTTCAAGTTACAGAAATCATTTAAAAAATCGTTACGTTTGTCATTAATAAAAGGAAATCTTTTGTGATCAGACATTTTTTTGTAAAGGTTTTCGAGATATTTTATGTTGTTTTAAACGGCCGCTATTTTGAAAATATATGAAAAACACGCTTTGGTTTTTTGTACGTAGGTAAAAGATGTCGTACCAAATATGTAACAAAAATTTGCTTTAAACATATTTCCTAAGTCCAAAGATATTAAGTATTTTGTAAAAAAAAAACCAAAATGGAGGAAAACTGGAAGCATTTCCGAACCTATGTTTATATGAATTTTTATCTTTATACTCACTAGTAGAACACGTCCTGAAAGTTTCTCCGTTTTTTCCTGAATTATCCTGTTTAAAGAGATTGGGCTCACAACTGCCGGTTTAGACGTAAACAATTACTTAAAATCGTAAATTATATTACATTACGGCCTAACGCTTTAAGATTGCAAATAATTAAATTTCTAAAAATATTAAAAATATTCCACCTTTTTAAACGGACCGCTAATTCAGGGAATATTTAATTTCGCAACTCAGCGGAATTAAATTTCCTCCAAATCTTTCGTTCCATAGTTAAACCTTTAAACTCGCATGTTTTCCTGCTTTATTACACGTACAATGAATATCAATAGAATTAATATTTTAATGCTATTCACATTACACACTCCAGGCATGCACTTACGCTGCATTTATATTACTATGTAATTTAGTGTTATACATAAATATGTGTTATTAAAATAAGTATGTTCATAAATAAAACGGATAAATAGAAACGATTCACCTTGTCAACTACCTGTTGATAATGCTGGTATAGGTGATCAAGAAATTACAAAAAAAATTGTATAATAAATCAACCGGTACAGGGTGTTACGGAAATCATGTTTAATAGTATTGATAAATAAGTCCAAAGCTGTCTGAATCATCAAAAGGGTTACATTCTTTACTTTGTGTGGACTTTAAAGTGTGAAATTAAAAATGAATAAACTGCAACGTTTAAGTGACAACCGTAAGTAAATCCAATTTTGGATTTTAAGTAATTGTCTTAGGCATTTTGCCGGCAGTTGTGAGTCCAATCTATATACAGGGTGAGTCACTACTGACTACATTAATTTTAACAGTTGATTCTAAGTACCAAAAGGAACAAAAAAAATGTATATAAGCCCTTATCTGACCTTAACCGTTTAGCTGTCATGGCGTATTTTGTAATTTTTTTAAATTACACAACTTGGTACTATTAGTTTGACGATAAAAACCACACTAATGTAGTTATGACATGGAAAGTAATACCATTTGAAAGAGCATTAAATTTCCTATAAATTAAACATAAATTCCCTTTCTTCTTGTTCTCCTCTTAATTTTTCTACATTTGGATCCATTTTTTTGTTTTCCTTTTTGCCCTTTCTTTATCTTATTTCTTATTTCTTGCTTTTATTTGCGGCTACGTTCTTCCTTTTTCACCTTCTTCTCCCTGTCACTCTGCTTTCTCTTCAGTTTCTCCCATTTCAATTTATTCTTTCTGCTTCTTTATGATTGTTTATAGTTTTTTCCCTTATTTCCTCTCTTCTACTTCTTCTTTATTTCTTACCCTTTTTTACCACGTTCTTCCTCCGTCTTCTTACTATCCCTTAAATATGTTTTCCTTTCTTCTATTAAATGTTTTTTTAGTCAGCGTCCTTGTGTGTTTTCTTGTCTTCTCCCTTCTCTGTTTTCATCTGCATTCTTGTTTCTTACTCCGCTTTGCCATCGTCTACCTTCCTTGTAATGTTATTTTCAATTTCTTCTTCTCCTTTACGATTTCTTTTAATCTTCTTGTTTTCTTTCTAATCATTTTCCTTTAATTCTCTCCGTTTTTTCCAGCTACGTTATTTCTTCGTATTTTACCTTCTTGATCGCTTGTACTTTCGTCTTCTTCTTATTTCCTCTTTTCTACTTCTTCCTTCGCATTCTCTTCCTTCTTTTCTGTTGCCTTTTCTCCCGTCTTCGTCGCCAATTTAATTGATTGTTTTTTATATGTCTTTTTTATCAACGTCCACGTGGGTTTTCTTGCCTTCTTCTTCTGCTCCCTTTTCCCGTTTTCCATCTGCATCCTTTCCCACATTACAGGCTCCTAATTTCTTAAAACAAGTAGATGACCAACTTTTACCCCGTTTTGTTCTCTCGTTACTGAGAAGCACGGCATCGGATGCAATACATGCTAAGCATGTGGGTTAGAGAAAATAAGTTACTTATATATTTCCCTTTTTCTGGATTATTTCTCCCGTCGTTTCCTCCTTCTTTCCAATTTTAAACCTCACATCTTCAACTCCCTTTTTGATTTCTTTTCTTCAAATAACTGTCTTTATTAACGTCATTACTTAATTCCACTCGCCTTATTCTATTCTTACCCTCCGAGCCGACACATTTACATACGCTCATACATAAATCAATCTAATTTGTATCCGTTTGTCGTTATATAATTAACATGTACATATGTAACATATAAAATCATAAAAACCAATGCCACGGCAATATATTCAGTGATGATGGATCTACTAGTATGTAGTCTTTGAGATTAGTTCAACTTAATTCATTCTGATCAACACATTAGACCTAATGTATGCACGAAGCTCAGCTATGAATTGGTTTACAACTTGTGTGAAACCACTTAAACAGAAGGCACTATGATAATATAAAAATAGACTTGGACATGTTTATATATATAAGATCTTGGCAATGTATACAGGTTGCGTTAAGTTGATAAGAAAATGTATAGTATTAAATTAAACAAGCGAATCAGACGTAGGCCTAGATGTTAGTAGCAATATGTCGGACATTGTAAAAGGAGTTTAAAATTTAGTAAATATCAATCTGAGGGGTAAGAATAGTTTTATACTTCAAAGGGCTTTAATTTTAGCTTCGTTGTTGTGAAGCAGTTTTCATACGCACTGGAAATGCCTTATTAGCCAATTCCATGGTAAAGATCCATGGTGAGACCTAAGTTCAATGAGACTGATCATGGTCCCCAGAACACGTATTGGAGTGTCATTAAAAACTGTGTGGTATACAGGGTGGTCAGAACCAAGTGTTAAAAACTTCGGGAAATAGTTTTATGGGTCAAAATAAAGAGAAAATCAAGAATAATGTTTTTTTTTTCGAAAAACGCTTCATTTTCCAAATATCCGCCATTTTTTTTCTTTTACTAAATAATTAATATCTAGAGAACGGTTTAACCGATTGAGTTCAAACTTAGTATGCAGTTTAACCTAACAATTATCTGTCTTAAGAAAAATAAACGATTATATCCAATCATGCGCTTTAAAATGCCGGCTGTTTGAAAATATCAGACCCAAATTACTCAAAAACCGTAGATTTTAACAAAAAATGTCAAGGTACTTTTTTTGTAGGCCTTTTGATTTCCTATCGGATGATGTAACGTTCAAAACATTCAGATGAAGGATAATAGTTAAATTCAAGATAATGACAGCAAATGTACATACAATATCGTAGTATTTACTGTGTTGGTTAGGATGCCGGGTTGAATAAACCAATTATTACACATAACTTATCTTTATCCTTCATCCGATTGTTTTATAAATTACACCATCCGATAGGGAATTGAAAGGGCTACAAAACATGTGTCTTGACATTTTTTGTTAAAATGTACGGTTTTTGAGTAATTTAGGTTTTAAATATTCAAACAGCCGCCATTTTAAAATTCATGATTTTATATTATCGTTTATTTTTTTTAGGATAGATCATTATTAGGTTAAACTTCATGCCAAGTTTGAACTAAATCGGTCATACCGTTCTCTAAATATTAATTATTTAGTAAAAGAAACAAAATGACGGATATTTGGAAAATTAAGCGTTTTTCGAAAAAATATTATTCTTGATTTTCTCTTTATTTTAATTCATAGAACCATTTCCCGAAGTTTTTAACACTTGGTTCTGACCACCCTGTACATATACATAAATGTCCGCATTCAAAACGGCCGCATTTTACATCCGTCCTGGTCCAAATTTGGTGCAGACGTTAATTTCGGACGAGTTCGTTAGCCAAAACAAATCCGACAACGGAAGCACGGCAGTAATCATTTTTTTAGATTTTTCGTACTAGAATAAAACTTTTTGGGGTTTTATCTAAAAAAAATATTGAACGTAGGAGATTATTCTACACATTTTGTTTTTCTGACAAGAGTTTTAGATCATCTGGTTCCCCAAAATCGTACAAAACGTAAAATACCATAAAAGTACCCGGTTCAAATCCACGCGGGAGGATTGATCCACGCGTGGAGGCAGCTTTTGATCCGAAACTGATGGCCGGGTGGAAACTCGCGAAGGGAGTTTGTCCGCTGGGAGCGAATCGAAGCAGTCCATAATCAGAGACCGCAAAACTAATTATGTACCAATATATTTCGATATATATAAGGCAGTTGTTCAACGTATAAACTTAATTTTGGAAATTCGCTCAACTCACCTCAGCTGATCGAATAACTTTTCATTCTTTCAAAGAAAATCTAAGGTAATTTATATCTGAAACGAATCCAGTTCTGCTACTACAAATAAATATGGAAATATATTTTGTTTAAACAACAAACCTGTATTTATATAATACTTACATTACATTATAATGTAATACTAAGCATAAAATACATATTATTATATTCATAAATAATATTAATAAATTGAAACTTGTTTCCTTGACAACTACCTGGTAGTAACATATCTGGTAGTAGATACGCATGTCCGATAAAATTAATGCAATAAATCAACACGTGTAAGGCTTTCAAAAGTCTAGACGTAAGTATAGTTTTCGAAATTAATATTTACTACCATTTACTTGGTTGAAAGTTCGCGTAAACTAAGTACTAAAAAATGTATTCGCCCATTGTTGCAGGTAACAAAAGTTTCCCGGAAATAACGTTGGTAATATTTACAAGGCTCATAATAATTCGATAGCGCAGCTGAGCCGCTGGCGTCAAATTAAGTTTATACGTTTTACTGTCTGCAACTATTTGGGAAATCGGTCTACTCACAAAGGCGCTGAATAGTTACCAGCGTGTACGAAATCTAGAGTAGAATTAGTTTGTACCTCAACCTCCAACCTCACGCGCTGCTTCGTTCCTTGAGTAAGTCGGCCCGACAGTGGACCTATATACAATATGACAACAGTATAGTAGCCTATATACAATATAGTATATACAATAGTATATACACAATATGACTGTATTAAAACACCCAGAAATGGTGAATGACTAAAAAAATGTTTTTACGTTTTTTTAAATGTGAACTATGTATTGTGTAGTGTAAGAATTTTCATTTCTTCGACAATGACAGTGTAATTTCGAAACCGCGGTCAGACGTGTCTGAGCAATAAGCGACTGCTTTTGAAGGTTAGTAAACGAAAAGATTTATAAAATATTTTAGGTAAAATGTAGTCGTGGAATTCTCCTCAAACAAAATGGCGTAAATCTTGGTGTTTGCGCTTACTGGGAATACAAATAGGGCTCATATTTGCGAGGTTAAATTGATCAATATCAAAAATGCCAATCACGTTACCGCCATTACAACAGACGAAATTATTACGAGAAAGCGACCTTGAGGAGAACCATACTCTGCAAATAAACATGTCAACTTAAATGTTGAATTCCTACTATTTTTTTCATTCCAAACTAAATTTAAATATTCGTATTTCGAATCGTCATACACGTTGTGACTAACATGCCGCAAATACATTGATGTTAAACAGTATGGTCTCGAGACAACCTTGTCCCATACCACGGTAAGTTATAATGATTACTTCAAACACAACAAGAATTTATTCGGAACTGAATTTCAATAACTTTACGGGCTGTAGTGCGCGGCTTCCGTCAGGGTTGACGATGAAGGAAGGACACATTTATCAATCACATTTTAAAATAGAGTTACATTTTAACATTTGTATCGTTGTAAATTTGTCAAGGCCCTTAAAAAATTCGTGAATAAGATATAAGATATTTCTCTTATTGAAACATCTTTACGTCATTTAAAAAATGTTATTTATTTCAGATAAAATATCCCTCGATGTAAGTTTAAATAATGGGACCACTATGATTAATTTATGCTTCTGCAGACCATATTAATTCAAAATTCATTTAAAAGTAATAACAAAAATCAGAGAGTTGAAGATTTAAAGTAATACAATAATAATTTTTAAATACTTTATAATAAGGAACAATGTTAATTTTAATAATTGATATATTCCACTCGTGTGAGGAACTAGAAAGCTTTCTTTAATAAATTGCAGTTAGGAATTTAGGTTCTTTAGATCTTTTAAAAACTTCTCTTACCCAAAAATAATTTCACACACTTTTCAGGACTGTATTAACCTGCAATAACTGCAGCGCATCAGCTACAAGACACGAAACGGTTTGATGGTTTTTGGTATTTTTGGTACTAGCTAAAGAGAAAGGAGAAAATGTGCTGTAACATTTTTTTCAAAATACATGATGTGTTGTCTAACGGGCTACGATACCAGTCAAAAACGTCGGTTAACATAAAACATTGAGAGTTCTTAGAACAAACTTTACGAAGTGAAAAAATAAAAAACATAATGGAGCTAAGCGTTTTCACCATCCGGCTGGGGGCCAGATGACTTGGTTATATGTTCAATCCTCAGGAATGATAAAAAAACCTTTAATAATAAATTTAGACCAAAAGTTCCAGTAATTTACAATACGGCTGTTTTTTTTTATAAGTACATTAAAGTATGTAGATTAACATAAAAAAAAGTTTACCAGTCTATCGATTTCCCAAAGTCGAAAAAAAATCGATTATCATTTTTTCCCGATTATCCTTAATATTTCGAGCAGGGATGAAGATAGAGAAAAATAAAAAATACCACCGTATAGGGGAGGTATTTTTCAACAAAAAAGGTCATATGTATTTATTTCGTCCGAGCAATGGTTTGTCTGGAAAAATTCGATAATTCAGGTATGTATTTTGCAACAGGGGAAATCACTAAAAGGGGACATCTTATTCATATATGAAGCTTTGGCTCATTCTAAATTGGCCGAATTTTAATATATCGAATTGAAACTTGACGTAGGAGTTAAAATATATATTTAAAATACTTATGCTGAGTCTCAGCTTGTTATCTTGAAAATGACCCGATCTAGGAGTCGATTTCGATTATCGATTTTAGGAGTACCGGACCCACGAACTAATTTTAATCTATTCCAGTTTCGTCAATTTTTGGAATATCAACATCAAATTTGTTTAACAAGTTGAGTTGGCCTACACCAGTATAAATATTCTTAGTAAGTATGAACGATTTTTGTCATGTTATATTTAAAAAAGAGGCGCTTGAAAATAGTCTTCTTTTTTACCTATCTCGTTTTAACTACTGTATAACACCTTTGTATTCAACGACTCCATTTTCGACATTTTTGAACATATCGATTTAAAAATTGGTACATAAGTTAAAAACACAATTGTTTTTTGCTATACTTATTTTGAAAACTATATTTAAAAAATTGGCTAATCTGCAGCCGATTAACTCAAGCGTTTTGATGAAAAATCTAAAAAGGTCAAAAATTATACTTTTTTAAGTTACTTGTGCTTTGAAAAGTAAATAATAAAAAAGGTTTATACTCCTTAATCTTGTTTGAATCTATATATTTAACTTGTAAAAAAACTTTCGTGTTGATATTGTAAAAAGTTTCAAACTGGAGCTGTTTAAAATGAACTGGTGGGTCCGGTACTCCTAAAATCGAAATCGACTCATAGATCGGGTCATTTTCAAGATAACAAGCTGAGACGCAGCATAAATGTTTAAAATATATATTTTAACCCCTACGTCAAGTTTCAATTCGATATATTAAAATTCGGCCAATTTAGAATGAGCCAACGCTTCATATATGAATAAGATGGTCCCCTTTTAGTGATTTCCCCTGCTGCAAAATACATTCCTGCATTATCTAATTTTTTCCAGACAAACCATTGCTCGGACGAAATAAATACATATGAACTTTTTGGTTGAAAACTACCTCCCCTACTCGGTGGTATTTTTATTTTTCTCTATCTTCATCCCAGCTCGAAATATTAAGGATAATCGAAAAATAATAATAATCGATTTTTTTTCGACTTTGGGAAATTGATAGACTGATAAACTTTTTTTATGTTAATCTACATACTTTAAGGTACTTATTAAAAAAAATCAGCCGTATTGCAAATTACTGGTAGTTGTAACCTATACCGACTGGGCTATAATTAGGAAAGCTAACTGACATTGCTGCCAGATCTATCAACAATAATAACAAAGCTAAATTACATTGTTTCCTGATCTATTAACAATAATAACGAACATTTATAGTCAATATTTAAAGATATAACAACAGTAATAAATTACGAAAAGTAACTGACAGTGTTGACAGATAAATCAACACTTATGACGAAATCTAATTAACGTTGTTGTCAGATATGTCGACATTATCACGAAAGCTTATCGTCAATGTTGTCCGATTTATTGACAATAAAAACGAAAACTAACTGATAATGTTGCCAGATAAATCAACAATAATTACGAAATCTAATTAACGTTGTTGCCAGATATATCGACATTAATCACGAAATCTGATCGTCAGTGTTGTCCGATTTATTGGCACTCATAACGAAAACTAACTGATAGTGTTGCCAGATAAATCAACAATAATTACGAAATCTAATTAACGTTGTTGTCAGATCTATCAACATCAATCAAGAAAGCTAATC
>JAGFPH010000776.1:0-16801 GCA_018207615.1 Philaenus spumarius | reverse complement strand
GTCAATGTTGTCCGATTTATTAGCACTAATAACGAAAACTAACTGTTAGTGTTGCCAGATAAATCAACAATAATTACGAAATCTAATTAACGGTGTTGCCAGATATATCTACATTAATCACGAAATCTAATCGTCAGTGTTGTCCGATTTATTGACACTCATAACAAAAACTAACTGATAGTGTTGCCAGATAAATCAACAATAATTACGAAATCTAATTAACGTTATTGCCAGATATATCGACATTAATCACGAAATCTAATCGTCAGTGTTGTCCGATTTATTGACACTCATAACGAAAACTAACTGATAGTGTTGCCAGATAAATCAACACTTATGACGAAATGTAATTAACGTTGTTGCCAGATATATCGACATTAATCACGAAAGCTAATCGTCAGTGTTGTCCGATTTATTGACACTAAAAACGGAAACGAACTGATAATGTTGCCAGATAAATCAACAATAATTACGAAATTTAATTAACGTTGTTAACAGATATATCAATACTAATCACGAAAGGTAATTATAGTCTAAGAATTGCCAGATCCAAAACATGTATCACATATGTGTTATTCATTGCCATAGCAACCAATTTGGCAAATTTAGAATCAGATTATTATTATTAACAACCGACAGCGTTTATAGGTTAAATTAAAAAACTAAAAGCAAACACAAACAACAATCAAGGAAAACTGCTTACTGTATTATAATTCAATTCAAATATCTGTGACATATTACAAATAAAACATCTGACTTGGATAAAAACCTTGACATCATTTTAAGCTATCCCTGCAATGAACCAAAACACGTTTATTTGCTACTAATTTGACAAATTTAAAACTAAATAATTATTCTCCACAACTAACAGTTCTTTTAGATTAGGTAAAAGCAAACAAAACGTTACTGTATATAAGTCAAACATCTGGTGTCACGTACTATATTGTTTCCTTTAGTTGGTAATATCAAAATGTATTTAAATATTAATGGTGAAATTACAACGCATGCCCCAAAACGAATTATTGAGGATGGTCGTGTCTGTAAAGATATCCGTCTTTCATTAGCTATGTACAGGTCACCGCTCTGTAAAAATATCAGTGTATACAATATTATTTTTGCATTGGCTTCGCCTTGGGTCTCTACCGGGGTTGGTGAGCGAAGCGAGTTTGTTATGATCAGTGCACAGAATTTAATAGGACACCTGTATCACACTAAACATTACATACAGTATTTATGAACGAAATTGCAAAGGGAAAACAACCTTGTGGCAATCCGTATTCATTACATTCCATTTACAAGACCGCGCAATTAGTTCCAAAATTTTAACGATTCTGTTAAAACGACTTAAAATACTTCATTTAAATACCTTGTAAACATGTATTTCAGAATTAAATTCTTCTCCGGAAAATAAAGCAATAAAATCAAGGCTTCTTATAATTGCTTCCAATTACGTACAATATATATGTGTGACATGTTTCTGACAAGTTAGTGTCAGCCTCAGGCTACGTTTATGTAAGACTTGTCCGACACTTCCTTATTTTGTTTGCGGAACGTTTGAAACTCTTTTATTTTTATATCTTTTGGCTGCAGTAAATAACAGTATGTTAGCAGCAATTTTACTAGCAAATTTCCGTAGGAAAAATGAGCTATTGCGGTGACTCTTGTGGGAAAAGGTCGGTAGTGGGTCAGTGAGCACCGATTATGGTCCCCAGAACTCGCTTTTGATGTGTCATTAAAATATATGTATACATGTGTTCGTACTTTAACGGCCGCATTTTACGTCCGATTTGGTCCAAATTCGGTACATACGTCGGTTGTCCAAGTCGGACGGAGGAGTTGGTTGTTGGTTAGCCAAAAAATACAACAAACGGAAGTACATTTTTTGACAGGGAGTAAGAATTTTTTGTCATTTTTCGTCCCAGAAATAAACTATGTTGGTGTTGTATCTACAACATATATATAGGTGATTATCTACAAAGTTTGTTTTTTATACGCCCTTGTAGCTCGTCTGGTTCCCCCGAAATCGACCAAAACCTAAAATACCACAAAAGCACACCCTGTTGGAATCCACGAGGGTGATTTCATTGTGGGGCAGCTGTTACCAGTCTGCGAGCGGAACGAAAGCTGCGCGTGAGCCGCGGTTGGAGGCTGAGGTGCAAACAAATTCTAGTTATACGCAGAGTGTGCCCGAACTCTCTGGTCCCTTTTATGGATTTGTTCCTGAAATAGATATAAACATATTCCATGCTATAAACATGGGTCTACGTTGCTTATTTTTTCGTCAGTCAGTATGCCTATGTGTTTTTGACAATATAATTCATATCTAGAGAAAGGTTAGACCGATTGAGTTGAAACTTGACATGAAGGTATACCTAACAATAATATATTTTAATTAAAATAAGCGACTATATCCAATCATGCTTTTCAAAATGGCGACTGTTTAAAACCTTCAATCATAAATTATCCGTAAACCGTACATTTTAACAAAAAATTTCAAAACTCTTTTTTTGTAGTCGTTTTGATTTCCTATCGGATTATGTATTTATCAAAACAATCGGACCAAGGATAACAGTTGAGTTAAAGATAATAACAGCATATGTACATACAATGTTGTGTTTACTGTGTTGGTTGATGCCAAGGCGTATTAAAGAAGGTGTGTGCATCAAGGAGCGTGAACTCGTCCGGCCCGCGCAGCTACGTCACGTGCTACACACTGAACCAGCAGTTCCGAGTCCAATTGTAAGCTTTTGCTCAAACTGCGAATTAAATACTTTATGGTTGTCTAAAAATTATGTTTTTGGTATCGATGGAAAGGTATAAAGTGAGCATTAAAATGATCTATGTCCATGGTAAAATATTCCTAAGAGTATAATTTTGAAACAAACCTAAATCTAACCTACGGGTTTGATTGACATAAAAACTAACCTAATTGAGGAAGTTTTCTACTATTACTTTCGGGAGGCATTTAAAGAGAGGCATACAAATGTAGAGAATAAAATGTAGTAAATTCTGACATCAATTATTTTTATAAAAGTTATAGCTGTCCTACATACTAAGATTGTAATCAGTACCATAGTTACTCGCTTCTTGTGACGATTGAATGTACGCTAAGCTAATTTGTTATTAGTTCTCATTTCTCTTAGTTATTTATTATTCACATTGTTGTGAACAGGTAATTTTTTTTTAATGTATAAATATGAATTTTTAAAGTGTTGACAAATTTAAGTAGCTTTTTAGGGTAAAACCTTTTACCCTAAGATGGTGATTTTTCCAGTTTATTGGTTTTGTTATGTTTACTAGGCCTACTATTACTAGTAGGCTACTAAATTTACTTTTCAAAAATTTAAATTATCTAAAATTGTGATTGTTTAGTTAGCCTACCCAAGGATAAATAATAAATAAAAATGAATATAAACTATCAATGAAATAATAAAAAAATAGTAGTCTAGATGATAAATAAAAAGTCGTGGTGAATACAACATTGAGTTTTATTTCAGTATTAACCCTAGATTACTTATGTCAAAATTTTGTCACGGGATTACTTTGTATCGTAAATTTGACTACTAACAAATTTTTTTTTTTTACTGTACTAAAATAATTTAATTTTTTTTTTTTATTTTAATTGTATCCTAGCATATTTTAGGGCTATATATATTTTTTAAAAGAGTTATACATCAAATAAATAAAATAATTTGTACCACCAATATTTTATTTTTGTTACTCTTTAAAACTATTTAATAACATATAACAGCATTTCAGTTACGGCATAAATTCTGTCCACTTCAAACATAAAACAATTTTAATACTCTAAAAATATATGTTTTAACCGTCTAAGAGTCAGGCACTTTTTTACTGCTTGTACACTTGTCATTATCACTTAGATGGAATGTATCCTATTCAAGTAACGTGTACACTATTATACATTTTATTTTTCAGGAAAGTATGGAGAACATTGCCATGTAAACAACATATTTAAACAAATTTCTCTAATTATTTTTGCGTTTCAAAAGAAGAAAAAACCAAATTGGTAAACCAAAGTTTCAAAAGTAAGTGTTTTAGAAAAATACTACAAATTTTTTTCCAACCTCGTTGGAACCTTTTATACACATAATCATGTTATGTTTTCATTATAATAAAGGTGTGTAGGATTAATAATAACCCCAAAGCTAAGATGGTAAATAATGTTAAATGTTTAAATCAAATTTTTCGTATATTTTATAACAGCAGTTATAATAAAGGTTAAAAGAACCAGCAAGGCTCAGGTCTACACTTTAATAAAAACCTAACCTAAAAGTTAAAAATACAAATAATTGCTTCAAAGTAATATGAAATCAGCTGTTAATGGAAATATTGGAGCAACAGTCGTTTTATCAGCTATTTTATTCAATTGGTCGCTGTGGTAATGAACGTAAATACATGATTGTGTTGGTTCATCATTCTAGGTCTAACCTAAGATTTTTCCGACTAAATTTACAAATATTGAAATACAAAATGTTTGTATTAAAGTGAATTATAGCCTATGTTAATCAGGGATAGTGTAGTTTTTTATTTCGTAGATCAACATTTCTTGGGAATCAATGAAACCTTACTCGTAAAAAGCTGTCATTTTTGTTTGAGTTACCGCAGCCAAACACGGCACAAAAAGGCATTATAATTAATGGTTATTAATTATAAGAAATGTTATTACAATAATACACTATGTTGCCTATAATTAATAACATAATATGACGTCAAGAAAGCTTGAAGTTCGTACAGGTTTCGGCGGTAAATATGGGGAAGGAGTCTAGACTGGAGCTCCGACTGTAGCACTCTACGTCACGGGTAGGCTGGAGTGGAGGGAGAAGCTGCGCATGCACACACCTTCTTTAATACGCCTTGGGTTGATGCCAGTTTGAACAAAATAAATTTTTTCACATAACTTAATTACTGTCCTTCATCCGATTGTTTTTAAAGTTACACCATTCGATAGGGAATTAAAAGGGCTACAAAAGAGGTGTCTTGACATTTTTTTTAAATGCCCTATTTTTTAGTAATTCAGGTTTGAAGTTTTCAAACAGCCGCCATATTGAAACGCATTATTGGATGTAATCGTTTATTTTTTTTTTTAAATATATCATTGTCAGGTTAAATTGCATGCCAAGTTTGAACTCAATCTGTCGAACCGTTCTCTAAATAAAAACAATTTAGCGAAAGAAACAAAATGGCCGTTATGGGGAAAACAAATAGTGTTCGGACCCATGTCTAATTGATTTTTTTCTCATTCTTGTGTGCTGAATCATATCCTAGAATATTGCATAGTAATTACGAAACATCTTGCATATACATAAATAACTTAGTAATCGTATGCAAAACATCCCAATATTGTGGTTACGTATGCTGTGATTAACCTCAACTTAAAACTATTATCCTTCATCCGATTGTTTGGACAGTTACACCATCCGATAGGGAATTGTAAGGGCTACAAAAACGTGTATTGAAATTTGTTTTTAAAATGTACGTTTTGGGGTAATTTAGGTTTGAAATTATCACAGTCACCATTTTGAAAAGCATGATCGGATATAATCGATTATTTGACTTAAAATAGAGTATTGTTAGTCATAGCTTTATGTAAAGTTTGAACTGAATTGATCGAACCATTCCCTAGTAATCAATTATGTTGTAAAAAACACATACAGACAGACGAAAAAGTAAGCACCGTAGACAATGTTTATATTGTGAAATATCTTTGTCTCGATCTCAGGAACAAATCCACAAAAGGGGGGGGACCAGAGAGTTCGCAGACACCCTCCTGTATATTTCGTACACGTTCAATGTCTTCGTGTGTAGACCAATTTTATAAATAGTTGGTTGTTGGTTGAAGCCTTAAAATATATAAACTTAATTTTGGAAATTATATTTATTTTTGACATAATTTTCCCTAAACGGTGAATATTTTATATAAATATTGTATGCAAGTATATAGAATAGTAAGAAAGTGAGACGCAGACTGTTACGGAGTTAAATGTACTTTGTGAACCTAGTTTTTGATGAAGTGGTTAATAATGCTTGGGGAAGGTAGAAGGGATGACAAGCCCATTATTATAAGTACATATTAAAAATTCTTGTATTGCCAGACTGTAGCTGATAAAACGTTTAGCATTACAAGCAATTAAGGATAAAGTTGGGTGGTTCAATATTTGAAAAAAAATAGGGGAACAGATTTATGATGAATTTCAGTATAAAAACAAGGAATGACGCACAATGGCATGTAAAGCTAGAAATAAATGATTTCCGCGAATATTAGGGAAGAAGAGCACTTAAAGTGGATTGAAAGAGCACACATGGCGCAGTTTAACATCCTTTAATATAGCGGATAAATCATATATAGATGATACCCATGGTCGTGGGTTTATAAGTACAATTATGAGAGCTAGAGCTGGACAACTAATGTTAAATTTTAGACCTGAAAGTGCTCGTTGTGTAACTCGTGAGAAGATGAAAATGTAGAGCAGTGTATAGGAAATTACGTTTTCCTTGTAAGCGTAAGGCGTGGCTAGGTAACATTTTGTTGTCACGGCGAGAAGTAATAGAGTATTTAAATGAAAAAACTGGTTAATTACATCTGAGAGGGTAAAAAAATCAGAGATAATTTGATAACTGAGTTTAATTATTAGTTTTAAATAAATATCGGTGATCTATTACAATTTATATGTATGTCTTCATATGTTTTTGTTTACCTGGTTTTTCGTGTGTTGGCTTTTTTTAAATGATGTGGTTGTGTGAGGGATTTTAGATATTTATTTGCTACAGTCAGGACTTCGTGGGTAGGGGAAGAACTGGGTGTGCTTACGTACTTACTTACCAATTATAAGTAGTATAAAATAGATTTTTAAATTGCTGAAATGGTTAATGTTGTTTGTTTGTTTGTTTGTTTGGAATAAGTTAAGAAAATATATTATGTATAATTTCGTTTAAAATCTATTTATGCTATGACTATAAATTTATTTATACCTAAGAAATAGAATATATATTTATAACAATTATAAATAAAGTAAATACTCTATTACATACAAATATAAATAGTTGGTAGGCAATATGTTAATATTCATTTCTTTTTTTATAAAAATTGTGAGTTTGTTTAAAAAAGACATGGATATTTAATTTGATTTTATAGGTTAAGTTTAGAACGTAAGTAAATATTGTATATAAGCATTGTGTATTAGACTAGAGATAAGGCAATCGCCACTCTGGCAGACGACTACGGTCATGCCATAGTTTGCATTTAGTTATCTTTCGTATGGTTAAGGTTTTTTTATTTTATTGTTGTTGAAGTATTGATTTTTTGGTTGTATGTTACGTTAATATTAATTAATGCATTATTATATTATTATTATTACATGCCCATTAGGCCAGACATATTCCTAGTCCGAGGATTTTGTAATATACTGGTAGAAAGATAACCTCATCCTCATCTCGACAACCAACTTGGACAAAGAATACTACGTGCTTAAGGTTCGGCAGACCCAGCCACCACCTTCAATTTCAACTCCTATAAGAGCAATGTTAAACGCGTAACAAGACTGCTGGAGTAATAATGATCAGAAAATTATTCTGAAAATGATGTCATTTTTAAGATTATGGCAGTAAGAATGTGGATATCATTTAGCCTTTTTAATTTGTTTTGAACTAAATTTGTTCTTTCACTAACTCAAAATCAAAGTTTGCGATTTTTTCCTTATTCAAATAATGCAAATATCAAAAATATAACAACTTCACCACATTCGCAGTTTATTTATCTTTCAAATAAAATAATATGGATAATTTATAACGAAAAAAATCTGCTTTATTGTGGAAGCATGAACGCGCCGAATTTATGTTCACACTCGAGTTGTTAGCCTCCACTCTGGTGGTTATCACATCAACTGGTTTCTCAAGTAGGAATACTAGAACCATATTATATCCATTAATTTCGAATGTTTGAGCGAAAGCTGTGTTTAATAACACATACTCACATACATTGCCACGCATGCGCATAACAGTACGTCTGTAACCCTCTAGTTTCCGCCTTTATGAAGGTGCCCTATATTTGCTAGCGGATGAATGAAACGCACACAAACTCAATGCTAGTGGTGTGCAGCTCTGCCACTTGGAGAGCTGCGGTCAGCTCGGAAATAGTTGTTCACTCCTGCCGAGCATTAAAGAATTAATGGAAACTGACTGACGATATTGGTCATTTGCAAGATGATTGGAAACCTCGACAGCGTCTTCAAAGGATAATAAATCACTATTACAGACATCGTGATGATCTTTGAACTTTATTTCTTAGAAACAGTTCAGGTAAATCCCGCTAGATGTCCTTGGTGGCAATACTGGAACTGAGTTTAGCGCACATCTCTTCAGTCACTGTCTATTTTCGGATTACGTTCGTGTGTAGAAAGAGTTTTAAATTTGATTTCCCATCAGAGGTAGCCCATGAAAACCCTTTCCAAGTTCATTATTTCATTGAAGATAGCCACGCGTTAGACAAGAAAAATACTGTAAGAGATTCTTATTAGAAAAATGGTAAATTATATTAAATGTAAGTAAAATCCCTTTAGGTTCAGATTACATGCGCAGCGCAGGTAGAATTCAAATTTCCAATTCATGACCAAAAGCTAAACAGCAAAACTAATTTATCCAAAATTGATCCATACACAAATTTTAGGTAATATTACGGACAGAATAGTTACAATAACACTAGTACTGACACACACAAGTTTAACAATCAAACGCGTTTCAACGATGAAGTCGACATCCTCAGTAATACATGAGCTACAACATAATAATACAACTAACAACTAAGCCTATATATATCGGGTGTCCGAAAAGTCTGGAAACGGCTTAATTACATCTAAACAGGTTACATAAAGTAGCCAGATTAAATGAAATTGAGTACTGTACTAAATAAACTATTCTGGGATGCATCTGAAATTTTTGTCCGCCATCTTGAATCTGCCATATTGGATACAACTTTTTTTTAAATAGCTACATACCCATTTGGCACATCATTTCGATGTGAAATTTAACGAGAAAATCAATGGTGAAACTCGTTTAACGATATCTTGAACCGTTCTTTAGATTTTAATCATTAAAATTTCTAGATCAAGGAAAAACGGCTATCTCCAATCTGTGTCTACATTTATTATTAGCGATTGGCAAACATAAAAAAATTACATATCGTTTCACTTTGTTATTCTTATGCTAAAAAGCAACGGACGATTTTTATTTCTTTCCACAGAGATTCACGGTTTCTATGTCACTTAGGCAAGATAGGGGTTGCCATTTAAAAAATGAAAGTTACCCCCTTTACCCCTTTCAAATGGAGCAATATTTTTAACCTCCCTTAACCATAAAAAGTGTTATAAGTGTTATATATGGTAGAAGGTTTACGTTGATATAGCTATTCATTTAAATTGTATCGAGGTGTACATGCATTATTTCACACTCTATAAGTTGTTTGCTTTTACAAATTTGTACTTACTCCTTGTCAAGAGGCTCGTATTGACCAGAACATTATGAAAGTCTTATATACAAACTTCATATGAAAGTTTTTTAATCAATTGTTTTAGCGAAAACATTACTTTTAAGTTATTTGTACATTTTCGTCAATAGCGAAGAACATAAGCTTTAAAATGGCTTTTGAATCATGAATTTTTACAAGGATTTGCGAGGAAAATTTAACAATCCTTTGTTTTCAATGGGAAAGGACATTGCAAATAAACAGTCCCATAAAGAATATATCGTCGTCCTCAGTTCACGTTCTGCACAACGATTACGATCAAATTATCGAAAAGTAAATCTCCATCTTAATGTGGTAGTCATATAAGTAACGACATGAGACATGCTACATGGTCCAAGGTCAAGTGACGCCATCTTGGATCGCGGATGAAGTGCCCATAAAACGAACTATTTAGCGCGTATATAGTCAACCGATATGT
This sequence comes from Philaenus spumarius, assembly GCA_018207615.1. NCBI lineage: Eukaryota > Metazoa > Arthropoda > Insecta > Hemiptera > Aphrophoridae > Philaenus > Philaenus spumarius. The sequence goes on along the minus strand of JAGFPH010000776.1, from coordinate 6,845 downwards.
GTGAAATAAGTAGACGGTTTTGTACTGACACGTTTATTTTTCAGAAGGAAAACCCATTGCCTGCATTAATAAAACTGACCCTGCGTGCTTTGAACGCCAACACATACGTTGCTCTAAATAATTTAACCAAATCAGTATGCTATTGAAGTATGAACGACAACCAAGTTAGTATTGAGCCGAGCGTTGGTCTTTCAATCTCGCATCCTCATCAAACCAAGTGGTTGGAGCCAAGGGATTCGGCCGTAAGGAACCGCAGTTGGCTCAAACAACACGTCAAAGTTGCTATCATTTTTGTTATTAAAAAATAATACGCATTATTATTACCATGTTACTGCTCCAAAGACTTCAATGCGCGACATCACTGAAGTTCATAATTAAGTAGGCAAACACTGTGCAATTGCGTAGCTTATTAGCGAATTTCCACAGGAAGGATTAGTTTTTGCAGAGACTCTTATGGTGAGACATAAGATCGGGAGTGGTCAATGAACACCGATAATGGTCCCCGATCATGTTTTGGAATGTCATTCAAATTGTATATATTTTATATGTATTTATGTGTTCGCACTCTAACGGCAACATTTTACGTCTGATTTAGATCAACTTTTGTATTGTGGCAAGTGAGTTTTTTTCTGATCAGCTGATAAAATTTCTGTTGATAATAATTCAATCACGCAGCTGAACCACTGACGTGAGTTGGCCGAATTTCCAAAATTACATGTTTTAGGGTTTCAATTTACTATTTGGGAAATTGGTCTACTTACGAAGACGCTGAAAAGCTACCCGCGTGTACGAAATATATAAGTAGAATTTTCTTGTACCTCGGGCTCCAGCACCGATCAAGCGTCACAACTCGACTGGATTAGATTATGGACTGCAGTTTGAATTTGAACCGTGTACTTTTATCGTATTTTCGATTTTGGGGGAACTTTTAGAAAGTTGTGCAAACAAACTAAATATGCAGAATAATCTCCTGTAGCCTATTTATATTTTTTAGATAAAACAAAAACGATTTGATTCTAGTATCGGTACGGAAAATTTGAAAATTGTTTACTCCTTTCAAAAATCGTGATCCGGTTGTTGGCTAATTTAGAAAAATCTGACTAAAATAAGTACACCCCAAAACGTGTTCTGAGAACCATGATCGGTGCTCATTGACCACCCCCGACCTTGGTGTGCAATAACTAGGAACTGACTGTCGGATTCAGTTGTTGAATCTATAAATTTGAATTTTAAACCATGATTAAGTGTGTGCAATACCAGGTACATACGTCTACCTGCAGTCTTAAGAACCTTTCATGGAATTTTAAGGTTAAATTTTTATAATTTTCGAGAAATTGGTCATGGACATCTAAACTGATTATCTATTTTTCTTAAAGATATTTGCTTCTAAATAGAATGAAAACCATATTTTTCAGTTGAATTACTTGAAAACAGGAGTACATCGGGGATGACTTTTACTACCTACTATTCATATAGGCTACAATAACGTAGCGTATATAAAGTAGCCCAACGGCAAACTTTACTTTATTTAAAATGCAAATATATTTATAAATCATCATCGTATAGGCTAAATGAAGAAAATGTCTCATTAAATTAAATATATATACCCTATCCATTTCAGTAAACAACATTATTATTTATATAACCACCCAAAGGACAATTTACTTGTTACAATCTCACCACACTGGCACGTGGACAGCAGGATCGGCATTTAAATGGTTTCTTCTAATTTCAAAGTGTAATTACATTACTATCCACTTCCAGCAACGATTGTCGGCCTATAATTTGGGTACTGTTTACTCTGCATACTTTTATAAAATCTATAATCTTACCGATTTCATTATCGAGAGTGATTCGTGGTATTCCTACTGCTTATTTGAAATATTATTAAAGTCTTTAATTCAGTATGCTTCTACTGTGCTATTTTATCAGAGACTTTAACGAGTGGTTATTACGAAAGTATATTATAATTAAGTAGGAGAACATTAAGTTGTATTTAGTTTTAAGGAGATTTCATTTAGAGTAATAGCATATGCCATGACTAAATATAGTAGGCAAACAATTAAAGTTAATTGACTCTGTTTTCCACGTAGCTAGAGAATAATATTAAAAGTGTGGAATACCGAGAAAAAAAGTTACATTCAGCTATTTGTAAACTTAAGAACCTATTGTTAAGAAACTAAACTAAACTAAGACAATTTCTAAACTTAAGAAATTGATGAGAAAATTTTGTTATTTCCGGTAAGTAGTACAAGGACTTCTAAAATAATATTAATATATAAAATAATAGGCTACATTATAATACATAGATTACAAAAATGATAAATTCTCAATGTTTTGCTTGTTCTAAAATTTCCTCTTGTAGACCACATGTGTTTCCTAAGGAGACCATGACATGTGATTATTCCTACTACCTCCTTTGTACCTGCTCAGCATAGGATGTCACAAAGATGCATTTGTCTAGATGGACTAAGAATTGGACTTCCACCTCCTTCCGTTCTCTAGTCCAATCCCAGGTAGCATTTGTTGTGGCACTCTTTGATAAGCCACAGAACCGTTCAGGCCCAGTGAATTCAGTAGGCCTAGCTGATGCCTTGGTTGCCAGCTTATCGACACACTCATTTCCATTCCAGGCCTACCAGTTGTAATGTGGTCTTGACACATGAGTTTAAAGCTGTAAGAGTATATACAGATTTCTATATTCATGTGTTTGGGTCTAAGATTTTTACTGACACATTCCAATAAAGCTTTAACATCTGGAAAGCTGGAAGCTGTAGGAATACTGTTGCACGCAACCTCATTGGAAGGACGCATCCCCTGCCTTGAGTTGCTGGTTTCCTTAGAGTCAAACCTAGCATTACCTTCTGTACAAAATTGTGGTCCGCACCTACCCCGCTGCACCTTACTTTAACGAAACAAAATTTGCAATAACATATCTAAATAAAACCATGCTATTACACACTTTATGCTTGAATATAATAAAATCTCACAAGCTTTCTTTATATCATCATTAGCTTAGGCTATGTGTTTCTTTTACGGTGGTATTTACGGTGGCGTATGTGTTCTTTTATCGGTATTTACAGACGATATTAAGAAATTATTAAAAACAGTTTAAAGAAATGCTTTGAATCATGTTACTATAGCTTTGCCCTAGACCATTTTAAAACACTTACTCAAATGGCTTTGAAACACGTTTCCCTTTAGGATAGCTGCACCTAACAAAAGATATAAATAACAACACACAAACTACATAAATTGTTAAAATGTTATTTTGTACATTGGTACACTTCAACTGATAAAAATTGTTTGTAAGTAGCCACGTATGGCCCAGCTGGTACTTGACTCTTAGAGTAGCCTAACATGTACACAATAACATGGACATACAAGGCATTTATAAATAAACCAATGAATGTTATTAATAGAGGGATGGAGTTCTTCACAGCTATGTTAGACATACATATTACTACTTACAATACTTAAATTATTAAAGTATGCGGGTTTGTTTTGAATCTGTTATCTATTTTGAATCGACCTTTTTTCCATTATACTAGTAGACTACCATTAAACTCGTTACTTTTCATTTGAATCTGTTATTCTATTTTAAAATTTTTCTGCAATGAATTATTCTAGTACTATTAAAGTCTCCAATTTTGCTTTGAATGTGTTTCCTGTACTACCATTAAAGTCTTCAATTTTTACTTTGGATCGAAGTTTTTCTATACTACCATTAAAGTCTCAAATTTTGCTTTGGGTCGACGTTTTTCTATACTACCATTAAAGTCTCCAATTTTTACTTTGGGTAGAAGTTTTTTTCTATAGGCTACAACAAATTAAAGTCTCAAACGTTTTGCTTTGAGTTGAACGGTTTTCTACGCTACCATACAAATATTCAGAATAATGATTTCCGATTGAAGCATTTATCGTATATTTGAATATTACTCCATTACCAAATGTTTTACCTATTTAAAAGCAATAAGTGTTGAAATAAAGGTATTCTTGTGTTTGCTAAACTTTAACCTAGCCTCACCACAGCTCACTAATCACAGCCTAGTACGTTGATCCCAACACTTATCAAAGTTGCAAAACAACAGCGGCGGCTGCGGATGACGTACGGGGTCGCTAATTACGAATATTTGCATTCATTTGTTTGCGATTATTTCGTCTTTGCGTGCTGGCCTCGCTGAGTTTATACGTAGGTATACTTTCCTCGTAGATTATACGCGGGTCAAAAGAGCATCTTCATTTTCATCTTGATTGCGACGCCGTTTATCGCAAGCGAAGAAATGGAAAATCGAATTTTTAAATCAGTTTGTATTTATTTAAGATTCCAAAAATAAATACAGTCTATTTTGTTTGCTTCCTCTTCCTTTTTATTGTTTATCCCTCTCTCTCTTTCTTTTTTTCACCTCACTCTTTCTCTCCCTAATTTGTCTTTATTTAGTTAACTCTCTCGTTCTTTCACACACTATCCTTCCCTCCTTCTACTTATCCCTTCCTTTCTCCCTTTCTCTCTTTCTTCCCTCTTTCTTGCACTCTCAGTCTCTTGTTCTCACTTTCTCTCCCTCTCCTTATTCTTACACTCTCCCTTCCTTTTCCTCTCCTTCCTTCTCTTTTTTGCTCTCTCCCTCTCTTTTTCTCTCTCTTTTTCCCTCCCTCCTCTCTCACTTTTTTTCTCCATCTCTCCTTCTCCCTCTTTCTCACTTTCTCCTTCTCCTTCTGCCCTTTTCTTGCAGTCCCCCTCTCTTTCCAGCCCTTACTCCCTCTTAATCGCACTATTCATTTCTTTCAAGCTTCCTCACTTTCACGCTCTTGCTAGCACTCTCTCCCTCTTTCTTACTCACAAACCCTCCCTCCCCTTCCCTTCTCTCGCACTCTTCCTCTCCCTTTCTCACATTCTTCCTTCCTTCCTCCCTCTTTCTTCAACACGCCCTCTCCCTTTTCTAGAACTCTTCTTCTTTCTTTCTCCCATTATCCCTTCATTTATCCCTCCCTCTATTTCTCCTTTCCTCGCACCCTTTCCTTCTTTCTCGCTTTTTTCCTCTTTCTCGTAACCTTGCTTTCTATTTTGCACTTTCCCACTCCTTCTCCCTTTCCTCGCACTCTGCCTCCCCTTCTCTCTCTCACCCGCTCAATTTCTTTCTTTAATTGAGTTTTACCGTAGTTTTAGTACATAAATAAAACCCATATCAAACTCGCACTTGATCAGTTTATTTCGTTACCGTACACCAAACGATCAAACATTATCTATACATCTACAAGTAACAACAGTTTATAAAGGGGTTGAGAAATAAACGGTCCAAGCACAGAAACTTACCTTTGGTCCGACACCTATAGGCTCGCGTAGTTCAAGGATAAAGGTGATACGTCATATGATTCTGTAAAAACGTCAAGCAATGATTAAATCACGATAATAACTTTATTTCATAAATCACAAAACAGGAATCAAAAATTTTTATTGCCAACTATTTGTAGAATTTTTTTTAATACAAAATTATTTGAGTATTCGATGACTAAATCCTGAGTCCGAGAGCAGACAGAAGCTCTAATAGAAAATAATTTGATCACGCAGAACCGCTGACGAGAGTTGAGCAATTTTCCAAAATCAAGTGTGTATGTTTTAGGGTTTCAACCAACTATTTGGGAAATAGGTCTTCTCACGAAGACGTTGACTACCTGCGTGAACGAAATATATTAGTAGATCCAGCCCCGGCTTACGTTTGCAGGGGAAAAACTCGCTTTGAGATTTGCACCTCGACCTTACAGCCTTGAATTATGGAATGCTTCACTTCGCTCGCAGCTGACGAACTCGTTTCACAGGGTAAATAATACCGGATACTTTTATGGTATTTTAAGCAATGGTAATAAAGAAAAAACTATTTTTAATCTAAACGAAAATATTGTTTACTTGTAATATTCGTTACTCATCTCCAATTCTTTTAAGGCCAGGTTTTACTGACTCTCTCACTCTCCTCCTATCTGCAACTCTCATTCTATCCCGCTCAGTCTTTAAGTTCATCTTCAAACTTAATACCTTCACATTTTTAACATGCATTGTGTTACTTTGTTAAGTTAAAGCAAAATACAAAAATAACTCCTCCCAAATAGCCGTTTCATTATGCTTACTTTTGCCATCGCACAAGGGGAAAAACAATATACGTCACTATAAAAATAATGTATGTGATTACTTAAAAGCCACTGCCGAGATAAAATCAACTCGCCTCCCTTTTTAGCACGCCGAAGCGTATAAGCGCTATCCGCGAACATATATTAATAATAAATTTGCAAAACATACAGCCGGGTCACGGCCATCCAAACGTATAATCACTCAACGTTCGTGACATTTGACAAATCGTGACTCTATCTACGTCAACTCGCGTCTCCGTCGGGAAAATCCCGAGAAATACCAGCAATACTTCGTTTCTGTACCAGCGTTCAGGTTTCCGAAATAGGTCATGAAATGTGTCGTTAAAACCATTACTGCTCAATTAAAGCTGGGGAAATCCCATCAAGACGTGTATGTTAATGACCCGAGTTCAACGAGTTGAGTTTAATTGTTATTTAAAGTAGGCGAAGAATGTTGAGATACTTGCTCTTGTGGTACATATGAGTCAGTATTTCCTAAAGAAATCAGATGGGTACAATTACCACGCTTTGATACTGTATTTTAAAAATTTCTTTGCGGTATAAAAACTATCAAAGTTGTTAAAATATATTTAAGTTAAGAGTACTTGCAAAATACCAGAGCTTCGCTTCGGATTATTAAACTGGTCCAAATACTATACCCCAGTGAAAACCCCTTGTTGTCCTGTAGCTCTATTCAATTCGAACAAGAAAACTATGGGTCA
>JAGFPH010000775.1:380056-404112 GCA_018207615.1 Philaenus spumarius | reverse complement strand
AAAATAGTTTTTGGCCTAACATTGGATGGCGGAGTATATATGCTTGTGATAATTTTACTCTTAGTATACGTTCCTTGTTGGTACATTGACTCTGATTAATTTTATTTATTTTTGGCATACATTGGAATTTTAAGTAGGCACTTTTAAGAAGCCTCCTCTCCTTTACTTTCAATATTGCTATGTAAATATGCTTGTGTTAGTTTTATAATATTATTTGATTGATTTATTAGTTATTGTACAGTAACATTGCAAAATCAATTTGTAATTATTTTTATTTTACACTTAGTATGCGTTCACTGTTATATTGATTCTAATTTAGTTTCTTTGTATTTTGCAAACGTTTAAAATCACTACTAGAATTACTGTAATCATATATGTTATTGTGATCGTGTTAATTCAATTAAAATGTCAATAACAATTTTTAAGTAGTCAAATTCATGATTTTGTAACCTGCTCACCGTAAAACCGCTTAGAGTTGTTACAATTGTACCGTGTTTGGACTCATTTTGCAAGGAATAATATTTAGAGATCAGTAATTAGAGTAAAAATTAAGTCAAGTTAACAGTTAGAAAAGCGTGATTTTGTAGCACAAGGGCTAGTTGGTGATTAAAAAGAGAACCATTAAGCAGGTAGGCCGTGTGAGTGTGTCTGCGCGTGTGGGGACGAGGGTCGATTTTATGACTTAAAGCGCACTTCTGTTCGGACAAAGTATAGGGGATAAAATCAAGGGTTCATAAATTAAGATAAAGCACTCGACCGTGGTTCGGTGGTATTCTAATTATTAGCGGATATCTATGGGAAAGATGAGCTATTGCAGTGACCCTTATGGTGAGACCTAAGGTCGGTAGTAGTAAATGAGCAGCGATCATGATCCCGAGAACACTTTTTGGGGTGTAATTCAAAATTATGTATATAAATGTGTGTGTATATATGTGTTCTTACTCTAGCGCCCAGATTAAGTCGGATTTGGTCCAAATTTGGTACACACGTTGGTTGTCTAAGTCGCTCAGACGGGTTCGACCGGTTCGGACGGTTTTAGCCAAAACCGGAAAAACGTTTTTTGACCGGAAATAACTCTATGTAGAAAATTGTACTAGGTTTAAACTTTTTTGAGTTTTACCTAAAAAAAAAGTTAATGTAGGATAATTTTCTGCACATTTTGTTTATTTTTACGCGACCTTTAGCTCGATTGGTTCCCCCAAATTTGATGAAAACGATAAATACCACTATTGTACCCGGTTCGAGGTTCAAACTCTGCGAGTTTTTCCGCTGCGACTGGAACGAAGCAGGGCGTGAGTCTAATCTGGAGGTTTATGTGCAAACAAAACTACTAATATATTTCGATTTAGTTGGTTCCAGACCAATTTCCCAAATAGTTGGTTGAAACCCTAAAACGTATAAACTTAATTTTGGAAATTCGCTCAAACTCGCGTCAGCGGTTCAACTGGGTGATGAATTATTTACTGGTGCATAAAAACCACTCCGCAAGTTGAAAATGGAATGAATTATGCAAAACATCTTTCATCAAAGGCAAAAAGCACAAATGAATTTAATACAAGCATATAGAGATGTAATACGAAAGATTCCGAACAGTGTTCTATAAACCTAATAACGAATCCATCTGACAGAAGTAAATATTATTTATCAAGCATTAACAAAACACCTGCCCGTAGGATTAGTCAGATATTTATTGCAATAAATACCGAGGGAATACCAGAGGACAGCAATGTGCAAATACAAGTGAAATAAGTTATAGTGTAAGGGATGACGTAAATGATAAATTATGATCTTTTATAACGTTAAGTTTAATAGGATAACATTTGTTATTGTGTAGTGAAATAACAATAGAATGATAAATTGTCACGGAAATTGGACTTTATGTCATTTATAAAACAGATTGGAATTGTAACACAGAAAAATTTAATTTATTATGATTAATGTAAAACTAGCTGACCCTTGCGAATATTATTTAGCTGATTTAATACGTTGATTTAGTCAAGTTAATTACGTTTATTTATTTACATTAGTTTGAATGTAAACAATCAATTATCAAACTAACAGCTGTCATGTTAGTTAAACAGATTGGTAGTAGATTGTTGTTGTCATTAGGAACCATATGAAGTTGTAACGGATATATTGGTAGACACCAATATTCCCAAAGTCTAAAATAATTAAAATAAAACAAATTATAGAATGATTCTAAGATTCAAAGTAGGCCTAAGTTAGTTAAGAAGAAATCTTTGCTCTGGACACAGTTAAAAGATTACAGCTGATACTAGTAACACACGTGTAAACTATTAGGTTACGTTCCCAGACATTTTAATCAAGTCAGCAGCATTAGAACAACTTGCTCTGAAACAAGTGAAAAGAATCATATTGCATTTCACATAGCTTTAGCGAACAATGCAGAATATCATGAGAATGCTTTTACAAGAATTTACAGATAGACAAATTTCTAGAAAAATGAAAGACCAATAGGGAGATGAGTGAAAAATCTTTAGCCAATGACAAACGGTTTTTCAAAAGGACGCGGTAGCAGGAGTAGGGCAAGAGCGAGAAAAGCGAGGTCTTCTTCTAACATCTTTTGAACGGGCAAGACCTAAAAGCCCGCTTCACACCACAATGTATATCTCAACCTAAAACCCGCTATAAAAAGACTAAGTACATTTTACCTTAAAATACAAAAATAATTTAAAATCAATCATCAAATAAGATTCAATCATCAAGTCGAACTCACTAAGTGAAAATCATCAATCAGTTTAATCACCAATTTCAAAAGGCATCGCAGGAACCAGTGTATAAATAGTGTTCAGTGAATGTGCGAATATAGATAAATGAATATCAATAAAGTGTTAAATAAAATAATCAATAAAATATATAGTATCAGTTTAAAAGTGAGTAAAAGGGAAAATCGCCAAATATGTAAGTAATTTAAAATTTTCAATTTATGTTAAGACAGATCTCGAGATTAAGCAAATTAAATCAAATCAAAATCATATCCAGATAATTAAAATAAAATCATAAAAAAAATTTAAATGGAATAATATAAATGTAATAAAATAAATTCACAGCTTTAGAGCAACAATAACTAAGCAATTTGGTCGGGTCTTCTTTATAGAGAATTAGCTGCCAAGGATTTAATAATACCTAATAAGCAATTGAAAGGAGATTCCGATTCAATTAAAAAGGTTAGACACTGCTGTTTAGAATAAGGTTTTAAAGTAAGGAATTATGTCAACTTAATTATCAAACTTTTAATTTCAAATATTTTATACAATGTTTAGTTGTTAGCCTATTTTAATAAAGGATAAGTTATATATATTAAATATTAAGGAGCCTGCATAGTAATTGAATAGTACAGACTCCCTTAACAACATTATAGATTACGAATAATAATTATCAAAATATCCTGGTAAAATTAGTTTAGTAGATTCAGCAACTTATTATGAAGTAAAGTTTAGAGGAAGAGACGATTTGAGAAATTAAACATTAAGAAATTGTATATTAATAATTTGTACATTTCTTAAGAACAAATTTCAATAATTAAGTATCATGTTAATTCAAGTTTTTTTTTTCAATAAATCAATTTAAAAAAATTCTAAATGTTATTAATGTAGAAAAGGTGTAGTCATTAAATTAATCATATGTCATGTACAATATCTTATTATCAATTATACATTTAATTCAAACCATCAAACGTCTCTGAAGTTATTTCAACCAATTAGTTGTGAGTCAGACCTCTCAAGCCAAGCAAAATTGATTCGTAAGTCGAATCTGGTGGAGCCCCCATATAAAAATAAACCTTACAGAATAAAGTCGCCCAAATCAAAATAGTAACCTTACAAAGTATATTATACAAGTTTTTTTAATCACTTTTTGTAACGAAAACATGAATTTTAAGCTGTTTTCTATTTTTCGTCAATAGCTGGGAACATAAGCTTTAAAATGATGTTTGAATAATTAATTTTTATGAAGAATTAATGGACATATTGCTAAAGCTGGGTTTTCCTAGATCCGCACTTTTGCGGAGCCTACTCAACAACGTGTAATTGAACGCGGCCGTTTTCCTAGACCCCTTCGCGGTCCGCAGTGCGCTCTGCCAATACCTCCTAAAAAATATTTAGGAGGTATTGGCTCTGCGCAACTGGACGACTCCTCTGAGAGCAGTCAAGTGCTCGGTGACCTCGGAGCGCAACAGAGCTATTTTTGGGCACTAGTTTTAATTTTACAAGAGAATGCTGTAGTTGTACGAATATTATTTATATAATATCTACAATGTCTAAATAAGTTTACCGCTAGTGAGGATATACAGCTTACGAACTCGTCGGTGGTCATCCAATACTGTGGAATATGGCCGATAAACAGTTTAAAAACACCATGAAGAAGGACTTTGTATGGCAGGAGATTGGCCTTTTGATCAACAAAAGTGGTACGTAATTCTTTTTTGTTGTTTATTTGGGAAGTTGTGATGAAAAACAGACAAACAATGTGGTTGGCTGCATATATTAAGGCTCAAGTCCCTAAATTCAAAACGGCGAAGTTGGGTACAATTTCATCCATAACCTAACCATGCCTTCACTTTTAAGCATATTTTTGTGTTATTTACGTCAAAAAACGAAACTTGTATTTTTTCCTTAAAGTAAAATAGGTTGTGGGTTTTGATTGCTAAGGTTTTTTGCAATATCCCTTTTTGCAACTGAGTAAAAAATTAATAAAGTTTACTAATTATATCATACCTTTATGAAAACAAAACAACAGTTTTTGAAAATGTATTCGGCAATCAACATCTGCATATGACTACTTCAAAATTAAACCAAATTTTTAAATTTATTTCTCAAATTAACTGAAAAACTTAGTTATTCTGTAGCATTGCTCTTATGGGAATCAGATTCCATATGGCGGCCCTTAACCAATCCAAAATCAACGATAAATCGATAGTATAAGGAATATAGTTATGTAGTAATAATACACTACAGAAAAATCCCGGCTAATCGAACTAATGGGGGGGGGGGGTAGCCGTTTCGGATAACGATTTTTCATCTAACAATACAGTTTTGAAAGTCAAACTAATTAAAAAATCTCTTTGTAAGCTACACTTATGTTCTTTATTTAATTTAAAATTCCATTTTTAGGATTACAGTACATCACAATATACTCATTAAATTAACCGCAACAGTTTTTAATAAACTTCCATTTTCTATTTCATTGATAGCAGCTAATTTATCAGCTAAAGTAATTACAACACGCTTCCGCTTATTGATAGTCGCCATAGCACGAAAATACGCTCGCAAAGGAAATAAAAAACCACTTGTGCCATGATATTAGGAGGGGTGGGAGAGTTAGCAGTGTTGTTATAGTTTTAAACTGATAAAAAGTCAAATACGCAGCGCAACTGCGCAGCTAGGAAAACACTACCGCTCAGCGCACTGCGCACTGCAAAAAAGTAAATAGTGCGGAGCTAGGAAAACCCAGCTTTAGCGACAAAAAAACACCTTTGAGGAATAATATATAAGGGTGAAAGATTAATGTGTAGATAATTGATTACCGGTGGTGCAGATACAGACTCACTGCGTTTTTAGTTTTGGTCTACTGTAACTTACCGATATCTGTCCAGCTCCAACTGTCCGAAACTTTACGGGGTTATTTGTCAGCTAAAAACAAGCAAATAGTACAATATAACATGTGTTCTATCTCGATCTGTTGTCCATCTGTGTGTGATTTTTACAAATACCTTATTATCTCAAAACGGTTTAAAATATGAACATGAAACTGGTTATAAATATTGATCTAAATATGGTACATTTTAATTAAAAGATTCTTTTCCTGCAACAATCCGTTTCAAAATGGCGGCAGTTGAACATTTTCAATGCTAAATGTCTATAAAACTATACATTTTACAAAACAATGTAAAGATACCTAATTTTTAAACTATTTTATCAAAAATCCAACGATTTTGGTTTTTAATAATTAAGTCATAAATAACGGATGGAGATAACTCAAATTTAGTAGTCGAATAAAGAGCTTTTTATTAGTATTTCTTTAATACGAACACCTTCAGCATCCGAATAGCCCCACATTCGACCACTAAATTAGAGTTATGTCAGTTATGAAAACCATATTTCGTTGGATTTGTTTAATTTTTTTTTTTTTAATGTATACTTTTTTTACATATTTAACTTTGAAAATGTTCAACTATCGCTATTATGAAACATATTTTTGCAATAAAACCAATTTATAAAGTAAGAGGTACCCTATTTAGGTCAATATTCATTCCCAGTTTCATGATTATATCTTAAACCGTTTCTGAGATATTAAGGTATTGGTAAAAATCATATACAGACGGACAGACAGAAAACAGAGCGAGATAGAACACAGTTATAAAGTTTCGGACAGTCGAAGCTGGACACCTTTGTATAAAAGAAAAACTGATCGACTGATTCATAATCAAAGTACCACCAAAACTAAGATGGCTAGAACCTTAATATTTCCCGTTTTTAATTCCCTATAGGATGGTGTAACTGTCAAAACATGTGTGTACTTGGTTTGTTCAACCCGGCATCCTATACCAACCATAGAACTATATAATATGGAACGCTGAGTCAATGCAATGTGGAGCGAGCCGTCCGCCGTACTGCTTCCCCACCACTAGTCAGTACTCCCACCGGCATCCATATAAACCAATACGTGAATCATGATAAAGCGAATAAAGTAAAATTTTAAGATTTAAGTTAATGCTTATGGAAAAAGATTTGAATTTTTAAATTAAATACGTATTTTTTCCATAACAATATTTATTTATAAACAGATGTTAGTATAAGTTACAACCATACTAGTAGTTCTGTAAACAGTCACTCGTTGAAATAACAAATATGATTTTGATCTTAGGTTAAAAATAGTGTGCCAGTAAGGAAGTAAGCAGAAGGTTTAGCCAGTGAAACAATATTTTGCAATTCCCGCGATTCCCAGGTTTCTAGTTCTCGCTTTTTTATTTTCTTGATTTATAACTGCTAAAGATTTTCTTTTAGGGGGCATTGTGTTTTATTTAGGTTAATAATGCTTAAGTTAGCTAAAAATATCACGTTATTGAGGGAAAACATAGAATTAAATATTTACATACTTAAATAACTAAAACTTAACAATGTATATACAGTTCCATATCATATTCCAATATTAGAAATAATGAAAACAAACTATGTTAAAGCGTCGTGATAGTGATCTCAACCCATGTACCAACATTTCAAACGCTATCCAACTTTATTTTTTTGTATGTCTTTTATCAATTGCGAGGTTTCATTTGTTTCATCTCATTTTGCAATTCAAGTAAAGCTAAGTCAAATACTTTTATGGAATAATAATTTACAAGTATACAGTTCAATTCTTTGATTTATTCTCTACACTTTTTTATAATAATATGTAATTTTGGGGCAAAGGATATAGTATTTCTAAATTACTATTCAACATAAGCATAGTTTTGTTAGCAGTCTTGTAGTAGGAACATAAAAACTGGTGTTTTCAAAATAATAAATTTGAAATTGATAAATTTTTTTACAGTTCTATTAAGAACTAAATTACGAAACTTTTTAGATTTATGAAAATTTACAAAAATTTTTTACTACTTTTTATATAGGCCTAAAGTTGAACTTTTTCCGTTCGTTACTGAACATCTTGTTTCTTGAGCTAATAACTATGTTAATTTCACTTCAATCATTTTTTACTGGAATATATGAATTCTATAAACTTTTATCTACAAAAAAGCTATGGAACACTTTTGAATTGGTTTAGTATAAACGTATAAAAACATGGTTAAAATACAAAAACTTGGACGATTTTTAACAAATTTGAAGTTTGCGTCCATTTTGTGAGCTTACCGTTAGAGATACGGAAAAAGATGAAGAATATAATTTTGTTTAAAATCAAATTTACTACTCGCAAAATGTTATTAGTTTTTAAATTCGACTTACGGTTAAGCCACAAACTGGCTTTAGAAAAAGCTTGCACTGAGAGAAACTGTGTGGCCGCCATTGTTATTTAATTTAAGGGGTTAAAAATTAAAAATGGAAAAAACCGCATATATACATCGCTTGGCCTAGGAATAAGGAACATGCATGCAAAAAATCATCACAATCGGTCAAGGCGTTTGGCCGTAATCGTGAGACAGACACTCAGACGAAATGCCGAACGGTCGAGCTAAAACGGAGACCTCGCTTCCCTCGGTCAATTCCAATAGTTGCAGTACACTTATGCAAATTGTTACACATTTTGAAAAAGTACAATTTTGTTGAGCTTTTGGCGTATACCTAGCTTTGATTTGTTTACGTAATATTTTGTTCTCTTGCGTGAGCAAAACACACAGTTTTGAAGAATAAATTTCCTACTAATTTAATTAGCTTAATTTCATGGTTGTCAATACTAGATTCACTATTTAGAGAGTGATTTTGAAATAAACTTGTAGTAATAAACTCTTATAGTACGATCATAAAAACTGGCGTTTTAAAAATAAGAAATTTAAAATTGATATGCCTATATATTTTTATACAATCTATTTAGAACTAAATTATAAAACTTTTGTACATTTTGAAAATAATCACAACTAATTTGTACTACTTTTTATGTAGGCGTATGGTTGAACTTTTTAGTTTCGTAACTGAACATTTTTTTTTCTTGAGCTAATAATGTTTACAATTTTACATCAATCAATTTTTTAATTGCACATTTTATTTCTTTTTATTGTAAAAAAAACCATGGAACACTTTTGGATTGGAATAGAATTAATATTTTTGGGGAATTTTTGAAAAAATGCTTGCAAAACGTAACAAAACGGCAAAATCTCAAAACGTTTTAACACTGCCACTTCTAAATTAAAATAGTTTAAAACAGATCAAACTTTTAAGACAATGCTTTGGTTTTCAGTTAAACATAATCTGTTATATAAAGGCTGAGTACATCTACATTTAACATATTCTTTACATTATTACTGACAAGAAATATTGTCATGTGCATGAATATACTTATATAACATTTTTTAGAAATAATTACCCCTATATAAATTGTTATACTTACTTGTGTCCGGATAAACCAGATTCTTTAGTAATGAAGTTCTTGCAGTTGCAAGCCTCAAAGTAGGTTGGCATTTTTCTTTTCAGTGTACAATCTCAAATATGTATCGGAAAATAAACTAAAATAACTCACAAACTACTACACAACTTAAGGTAATTCAGAGAGACCATTAAAGCCGTGCCTACGAAGTTTTGTTTATACTGACTAGTGGTGGGGGAACCGAATGCAGCCGGCTCGTTTTCTGCTACCCAGCACCGCTTGACTCGGCGTTTCATACTAGTCTATGATACCAAACAGTAAACAACAATGTTGTGGGTAGGTATGCTATTATCTTTAACTTAACTAGTATCCTTCATCCGATTGTTTTGACAGTCACATCATCCGACAGAGAATTAAAAGGGATACAAAAAAGGTATTTTTTATTAAAAAGTATGGTTTATGGGTAATTTAAGTTTGAAATTTTCAAACAGCCGCCATTTTCAAATGCATGGTTGCATATAATCGCTTATTTTTCTTACAATTGATCATTGCTAGGTTAAACTTCATGGTAAGTTTGAACTCAATCGGCCAAACATTTCTCTAGAAATTAATTTTATTATTTTGTTAAAAAAATAAAATGGCGGATATCTGGAAACGAAGCTTTTCCGAACCTATGTTCATACGAACAGTTTTGCTTTCTTTGGGTCCCCTATCATCTCCTGAAGTTGTACCAACCTCTCGCGAAACACCCTGTATACGGATTTTATTATTAAAGCTAACATTATTGCAAAGGTATAAAATAGAGCTATCGCCAGAGCTGCCTGCGTGTACGAAATATATTAGTAGAATTTGTTTGCTTCCAGCTTTGACTCACGAGCTGCTTCATTTCACTCGCAGCCTTGCGGCCTTGGATTATGGACTGCTTTGCTTCGCTCGCAGCGTACAAACTCGTCTGTCGGCCACTGTTCAGATGATGTCCACACGGTAAAATCGGGTAGCCTACTTTTATGGTACCGGTATTTTGATCGATTTTTGGGGAACCAAGCGAGCTATACGATCGTGTAAAAAAAACAAAATGTGCAGAATAATATCCTACATGTATTTTGTTAGATAAACCCACAAAAAAGTTTAATTCTAGTATGAACAATCTCAAAAAAAAGTTTATGTTGCTTCCTGTCACAAAACGTGCTTGCTGTTGTTGGATTTTTTGGCTACCGAATTAACGTGTGTATTGAATTTGAAACAAATCGGACTTAAAATGAGCAAATTAGAGTGCCAACACATATACGAAGTGTCTTAAAAGTCCCCCCCCCCTCCTTGAACTTTTGTGTTTGTTAAAACATACAAATATCCTTTGGGGAACGATACTAACTTAGCCCAAAGTATCTTTTGAAGTAATCGGAAATTGTGAATGTCCCCTAAAAATGGGGGATTTTGGGGGCAACTCAATATTTTTAAATGGGAAGTATGGTCATGTGATACCTCATTTTTAAGGTATATTTAAGACTAGGAAAATGACATAAAGAAAATAAAAATCAAACCACCCAAAACAAAATGGCGGCCCTAAACGTGTTGAAATAAATCGACATAAAGTTGCTAATATCTCGAAAAGAAAGAGTTTTTAGAAAAAATTTCAAGACATAAAAAATGTTTATTTCAAAGTGCTTGACCTAAAAATTGCTTTCAAATCGATTTCGTCAATTTTATATTTTACAAAAATTTCTAAGGTATAGGAGTCGACTTAAAATTTACGAAATCGATTTGGAAGCAATATTTTAGGTCAAGCTCTTTGAAATAAACATTTTTTGTCTCTCGAAATTTGTTCTAATAAGGGTCACTGCAATAGCTCATCTTTCCTATCGAAGTTCGCTAATAAAGATCGTAGTGATAAAGAATAAGCTCATGCAATAAAATATTACAGAAAATTAACAAATATGATTTGACTTCCTTGGCAATTTAAAGGTCAAGTTGCATCCTAACTGGAAACAGTATTGCCTTTACTGTATTTCAAAAATACAGTTTTGATTAGTTATTATTTACTACCTGTTATTGTCTCATACATTCTGGAGTTAGAGTAGGGAAATTTAAAAAAATACATTTTATTTCTCAGTATGAAGAATGGGTATTGTTTTATTTCAGTATTTGTACATATTACAACAATATTACTATTTTATTCTTAAAGAAATAAAATTCTGTAAATGTTCTAAATATCTTCGTCCTGTAGCCTATAATTTATTCAAAGCGATGTCTACATTTTTACCACAACGCGCGCCGTATACAGCCAATGCATAGCAGACCCAAGTCCTGGTAAAATAAAGAAATATACTCATTACTGTGAAATGTAAAGTTACAAGTTCCTTGTGGTAGATCTACATTAACGCCGCAAAGCAAGATTAGAAGGAAAACTGCAGTTTTTAATTAATATATGAAACTGATTTTATAATAATGGCGCAGCGTGACATTTGTAGCACATTATATATTTTGTAGTCAAATAGAAATATATATTTTGATAAAACACATTGTTTGCATACAACATTAAGTTAAAAGAAAATCTACGTTTTTTTTCAAATCTTTTCTGTTGTCAGACAAATTTAAACAACCCCACAAATGTAAATCAGTTACGTTGACATTTTAAACGTTTCGCGTGGGTTTAATTTATTAATGCTGTTTTGTTTTATTAATGAGAAACACGCTTTCTCATGTGTCTTCGTAATCAATTGTAAATATTGATATTTGTTCTTCTGTACGAATAATAAGACAAGCTTTAATTAATAAGAAAGAATAGTTTTAGTTTATGGTACATCTTTGAAACAATGAATCACTTAACCTATGTTTTCATTTAGATATTATTTTTAAAAACATGCTTTTTGGGGCACACTGTGATTTTGAAATCAACTCCTATAAAAGCAGCGTACGTCCGTACGTCCGTGAGTAACAATATAATATAACAGCTGGTTTCAGCCACTATCTGTAATAGGTACTTAAACAAAACCTAGCGTAGATTATACTTTGCGGTTATGTTTACAATTTCAATCAATAATATTGTCTTGGGAAGTTTTTGTTTTTAAATATGAGTTATAGAACTAATGAAAGCTATAATACGTTATAGAATTTGCTTTGAGGTTATAAAATGAATGTAAATACAACATTTTATCATCAATATATTCATTTACACGGATTTAAAGACGAGATAAACATTCGATTAGCTTCGGAAACATTCGTACTTCTTCGTAACATATTCGATTATTGATTTCTTCATTATAATATTAATAACTTCTAAATCATTAGATCTATCAATATGAAATAAAAAGTAATTAACACATAATATGTGTATCTATTGTAACATTTTGATATATTATAATAGATATAAATACAAAATTTAAACAAATTGGCCTTCAGTTTTATAAAATGATATCTAAGTGAACTTTATAAATTATAAAGGGGAATTACAAAAACCCCTCAGCACAGTTAGGTAGGCCTAGATAAGGTTTGTTGTTTTAAATAGTTTTTTTTATGATGTATTTCTGATGTGTATCTAATTAATCTGCCTAAGATTTTTCACTGGGCTTACTATTTATATACAGAGTGTTCATAAAGTCCCTTTATCAGCATAAAATAAAACAGTAAAACAACTTAATTTATACTATTAATAATAAAATAAACAAATATTCAAAGGACAATATAATAAATATAAATTCATAATTATATACAAAATAATCATAATAATAACACAAAAATACATCCTGCTGTATTCTAAAGAATTAGGAATAGATCAATTCATCGCGAGGTAAAAATCTAAAAATAAAATAGAATATTTCAAACGCGAGGTTTTTGATAAAATATTTCACACAATTCTACAAAAACGAATTCAAAAGGGAGAGCCAATTCAACGTACACTCACAAAACAAATTTAGAAAAACTTAGATTTGGCTTCGATGTCAAACTAATCCAAATCATTTTATAACAACAGCATAACATTTCAAACAACCTGATAACAATACAAGATAATAAAACCATAAACACAAAAAATCAATAAGTAATATCAAAAATAAAGCTGATTTAATTTAAATGTTTCCAAAAACACCTCTTTTAGCAAAGTTGCAAAATTCAACATAATAATTTTATAAAGCAAAACTTTCCTTGTCACATTTCAGGGATAGACAGAAAACTAATTTAACAAAGTGCATTACAACTTCACTCACACAAATATACTTACACCCACCCACATGATTACTCTTCTACTTCACTACCAGTTTATCCTCATCAATTGGCTGTTATGATACATATTTTATAATCAGACATACTAGATAACTACAAATAATTCTGATAAAGTATACAGGGTTTCCCGGAAGTATCTGGAACAGCTTCGTAGAAACGAGTTATATGACATAACCTGACTTTTCAGGTTAACTATCATTATAATTTTCCTCTTTTAATTAATCTAAATAAAATCCGTGTCTTTACAAAAAAATTAGTTACTATCACCTACTGCACTCACTGTTGTCTGATCTAGGTGATAAAACTCGTTACAGAAGATTTAACAAGTTCATTGCTAAGGACGCACATGTGAGCTTGACACTGAACACTATGAGAAACGGCCGACGCACAGTGCATTAATTTTTGGAGTATTGGGAGTACTCTCAATACTTAGTACATCGCACGCCAACCCCCGTATTGAAAGTGTTTTCAATACACAGTGCATTGCGTGGTTCGCACGCCAATTTTAAGCCTATCTGCTATCTCAACACCAAGGCCGTAGCCAGGAAAACTTTTGGGGGGGGGAGCAGGTCAGGACCGGGGATTTGGTTTTAAACCCTTTTAACACGTTCACTGCTAAGGACGCACATGTGAGCTTGACACTGAACACTATGAGAAGCGGGCGACACACAGTGCATTGCGTGCTTCGCACGCCAATCCCATATTGGGAGTATTATCAATACACAATGCATTGCGTCCGCTTTAAAATATTAGTGATTATTACTTAGAAAGGTTCAAAAATAAAAAATAAAGTAATTTCTACTCATTTAGGCTATACAGTAAATATAAAAAATAAAAGGTCAGCTCGTAACATAGGAAATACGAAATTTGCGTAGCAGTGAACGTGTTAAGCTTCTAAATATCCAGGTTACTACTTTATTTATAAACCACTTCCAATTATTAAATTTACTTTTAACAGTTAACACGCTCAGCTCATTATTTATTGTTACTGAACCTTTTAAAGAACCCCTGAGTCGTGAGTACACTTGAACTGGCCTTATAACCTATTTGCTTCTTATTTGTGCTTTTTGAAATACTATAACTAAACACAATTTCTATTGTATAGTGTGGTAAATATTTTGAATGGATATTTCAACAGAACTAGGTAAGATTTCTTCTACAAATTTGGTTTCTTTTCGGTATTAATTTCTGTTATATATTTACCAGGCATTGATTACTGTTATGCTAGGTTTTTGGATAGTTCATTTAAAAGATCAGCTGTTTGTATTTTATTGTTACATTTGGATTAAAAACAGTTACATCAGTGTTCAATGTAAGTAGTTATTTCTTTAATATATTTAAAGTATTTAGTTATATATTTGGTAATAATATTTAGTTCATATACAACAATTTGGCGACGAAGGTAAATTGTTTATACAATGACAGTTTTTATTGTTAAATAATATGGACAACTTTCAATCAAGCTTTGTTTACCTTTTACTTGCTTTTTTAATTTTCACAAATTCAATACATTACAAGTACTATACTATTTAAGTTTTACATTTTGTGAATTAGATAATCCAACTAAATCATGGCAGATGAAAACATAATTGCATTAACAAATGCTATTGCTAGTTTAGTCAACAAATTCGAAGCTGTTACAACAGCACAAGTATCTAACCTGAACGAGCAATCAAATGAAGACGCAGTGTCTTTACCAAACCTGACATTCGAAGCTTTTGATGACTCCAAAGAATCTTTTAAATGCTATAAAGAAAGGCTGGAAAACTTTTTCATGTTAAAATTAAGTCCTAAAACAGACAACATCAATGAAGTAAAAGCTCGAATTTTGATTAACTGCATAGGTCCTAAATATTACCAGCTACTTTCTAGTTTAACAGCTCCTGTTTTACCTTCAACCAAATCTTATCCCGAATTGATTGAGTTATTACAAAATCACTTATGCCCCACGCCTAATGTATATACGGAACAACACAAATTCTTTTGTCAAACTCAATCTTCTGGGGAATCTGTAGCAGATTTCGTAGCAGCCCTGCGTAATCTCACAATTACATGCAACTTCACTTGTGAAAATATTAATTGTGGCAAATCAAATGCAAATCAGTTTTTGCGTGCTCAATTCATTCGAGGGTTAAGTGATTCGTACATAAGAGAAAAATTGTTACAAGAGAAGTCTCTTACTTTTGACAGGGCATGTGAAATTGCATTGGCTTTGGAAGCCTCTCAGCAAGGCAACAAAGAAATTTCGGCTTCTAATTTCTCAAATGAAGTTAATAAACTATCTAAACCAAATCAATCTATTTCTCTGAGCTCAAAGTATAGGGATAAAACACGATCCCGGTCTTCAACTGACTTACAAACTCTTGGCCTGGATGGGCTATGTCTCAGATGTGGATACAACAATCACTTAGCTAACGAATGTAAACGTAATAGATCATCACTTAAATGCAATTCTTGTGGGCGTTCTGGTCACGTGGCTAAAGTGTGTATGCAAACACTAATGGGAAAACAAAAACCCAGTAAACCTTACAAAACCAACGTTAGACATGTTGAGGGTAAGGAGCCAGAATGTTATGAAACTTCAGAAATGCATACGGACTATGTAAATGACGATCTTATAAATAAAGTAATTGGTATACATCACAACACTTTTTCAAACGCTAATGACTGTTCAAAGTTCATGGTCCCTATCAAAGTTGGTTCAAAAATAAAATACTTTGAAATAGATTCTGGAAGTCCGGTTAGCTTAATAGGTAAACATGAATTTGAGGATCTTAATTTAAATCTAAACCTCCAAAAGACTAACATACGTTTCCGAACTTACACTGGCGAAGGGTTTGTCCCATTAGGGTTAGTGAAAGTGCCAGTCGAATACAATAATATTAAGTCTGTTGAGGAACTTTTTGTTGTCGAGACACCATCTTCACCGATCTTGGGCCGCGCATGGATAAGACACCTTAATATTAGTATAAACAAGGTAGAGAACTCTAGCTCTGTGGAAACTTACAATGTTGAAGAAATTAAGAAAGAAATTTGTGGAACATACAAAGATGTTTTCCAAAGTAAAGTAGGCATCATTCCAAACTATCAATGTACATTAAAAACTAAAGAGTCTATTTTACCAGTGTTCTCTAAAGCCCGACCAGTACCATATGCGCTTAAAGAAAAAGTGGAGAAAGAACTTGATAGTTTAGAAGAACAGGGAGTGATAACAAAGGTACAACACTCAGAATGGGGCTCTCCCCTGGTTGTCGTTCCGAAGCCAAACGGAGATGTTAGACTATGCATCGATTTTAAGTTGACTCTAAATCCCCAACTAATAGATGCAAGGTACCCAATTCCTAGGATCGAGGAAATATTCAATAAAATGAAAGGAGGAAGATATTTCTGCACGCTTGACATACATAAGGCATATCTTCACTTACAAGTTGATGACAGCAGTAAAATACTTCAGACTTTTTCTTCTCATAAAGGGACCTATCAAATGAATCGTCTTGCATTTGGTGTTAAAACTGCTCCAAATGAATTCCAAAAGTTCATGGATGACGCAATCAGCGATCTGGAAGGTACAGCTGCCTACTTCGATGACATCATCATACAAGGATCGACAGTGAAAGAGTGCCGAGAAAGACTAATCAAATGTCTACAACGATTAAAAAGTTTGAATTTACACATAAACATTGAAAAATGTCAGTTTTTCAAACAGGAAATTAAGTACCTTGGACATGTTATCAGTTCCAAGGGATTACTCAAATCTCCAGACAAAATGAAAGCTATTGAAGAAGCTCCTCGTCCAACTAATGTTGAAGGATTGCGCAGTTTCCTTGGCCTCACTACATACTACTCGAAGTTCTTACCTGATGCGGCAACTATTCTTCAACCTTTGAATCAACTCTAGAGAAGAAATTCTAAGTTCAGCTGGACAGCACAGTGTGAATCTGCATTCAAAAGAATAAAGAAAGAAATCTCGAGTGAACGGGTTCTTATTCCCTACGACCCGAAATTACCCTTAACGCTAGCAACAGATGCAAGTCCTGTGGGCCTATCTGGAGTACTGTCGCACACTATTCATGGCGAAGAACATCCTATTGCTTTTATTTCTAGATCTCTATCAGCAGCGGAGAAAAGCTACTCTCAGCTAGATAAGGAGGCCACCGCAGTTTTCTGGTCGTTCAATAAATTCTACCAGTATTTGTTTGGTAGAAAATGTAAACTTATTGTAGACAACAAGCCCCTCCAAACAATCTTTAATCCGAGCAAAGCACTACCAGCGACAACAGCTTCACGTCTACTTCGTTATGCAACATTTTTATCTGGTTTTGATTACGTAGTGGAGCACAGAAGATCAGAAAATCATGGAAATGCAGATTATCTTTCAAGATCCCCATTGGCAATCAAACCTTCGCAGGATGACGATGAAACAGAAATGAACAAACAAACAATAAATATCATTTCAACCTCGACAATTACCCATGAACTTATTGTTCAGAAAACTGATGAAGATCAGCTACTATCTCAGTTGAAGAGGAATTTGATGTCTGGAAAGGAACGTAATAGTGAGTTTAACCTTCACAAAGGAGCAATCTTCAGAGGTCAGAGGGTTGTTATTCCTTCACAACTACAACCCCAAGTATTATCTCAACTTCATGAAACACATGTCGGTATTGTCAAGATGAAAGCCCTTGCTCGCAGGTTCTGCTATTGGAAGAATATCGACAGAGATATCGAAAGTACAGTGAACAGTTGCAAAGCTTGCTGTGACATCAAAACAAATCCAGTAAAAGCACCCTTACATGTTTGGGACGAACCTGTGAATAACTGGCAGCGAGTTCATTTGGACTATTCAGGACCATTCAAGGGATGTCACTTTTTGATTTTAGTGGATGCAAAATCAAAATGGCCTAAAGTAAAGATGAAGATGTCCTACCCAACAACAGCGTCTACAATCGAAATGCTAAACGAAGTGTTTTCAAGAAATGGGCTACCTGAAATTCTTGTTAGCGATAACGCCACGGTTTTTACATCCTCAGACTTCAAAGACTTCTGTAACAGAAATGGTATACGACAACGTTTTATTGCTCCAGGCCACCCTAGTACGAATGGACAAGCTGAACGTTATGTCCAGACCATAAAGCAGAAGTTAAAAGCTATGGACAAAGAAAAGTTACCACTCTATCAGTCCTTGAATGCCATCTTGTTCAAGTATAGGGCAACTCCTTTAAACAATGGTAAAACTCCTTCTGAACAGTTTCTAGGACGTAATATCAGAACTAAACTTGACTTACTGAAACCTAGAATCTCTGACAAGAACCAAGCCATACAACCACACTGTACTTCAAAATTAAACAAGGGAGAAAGAGTACAAGTTCGAAATTATTCTCCCTCAGCAGCTTGGCTGTACGGAACTGTAGTGGAACAACTTGGTAGATTACATTATCTGGTTGATCTCGACAGAGGGTATACAGTAAAACGCCACATAGATCAAATAAGAAGATGTGAAGTAGAATGTCAACAAGATGAGATGATTCGGCGATCACCAATCCCAATGCCAATGCCTCAAATTTCAGGAACTAGAAATACCTTTCGGCAAATACCATCCACAGAACAAAATCAAAATAGAAGAGGAAATGTTATTCAAGACAGAAACTCAACATCTTCCATACCTTTATCTTTGGAGAATGAAGAAAATATGAAAAATTCTACAAAAGAGTTAGCAGACAGACATGAACCATCTTCAACAGAACAAAGTTCAAATGATGGAAATTCACCTTCTACTCAACTACGACGGTCAACTCGATTAAGACGTCCAGTGGTCAGATTGAATTTATAAAAAAAAAAAAAAAATCATGAACTGTGTTGTAAACCTTGACTTTTAACTTGTTATTTAAACATGGGAGAATTGTTATATATTTACCAGGCATTGATTACTGTTATGCTAGGTTTTTGGATAGTTCATTTAAAAGATCAGCTGTTTGTATTTTATTGTTACATTTGGATTAAAAACAGTTACATCAGTGTTCAATGTAAGAAGTTATTTCTTTAATATATTTAAAGTATTTAGTTATATATTTGGTAATAATATTTAGTTCATATACAACAATTTCCTGAATAGTTTATTTTTACTTTTGGTTGAGATTTAACATAGTTATTTATTACTTAATATATTTCATTATTTTAATTACTAGTAAGCCCCCGTGAAAATCATAGGCAGATTAATTAGATACTCACAAATACACAATTGTTTAAATACTATTTAAAAAAACAGGCTTTATCTAGACCTAAATAACTATGCTGTAGGGGATTTTTAAATTAGTAAATGTGTACAACTATAAGAATTATAAATCTGTAGGCCTATTTGGAATTTTTTTTAAATTTATATACGTTATTACATACTTTAAGGAAGATTAAAATATTCTGTTTTAATAGCTTTTTATTTCATATTGATAGATCAAATGATTTGGAAGTTATTAATATTATACTAAAGAAATTAATAATCAAAATTTGTTTAAATGTTATACGAAGATGTACGAATGTTTCCGAAGTAAAACGAAAATATATCTCTCCTTTAAATTTGTATAAACTAATATATTGATGAAAAAAGGTTGTATTTATATACAGTTTATAACCTCAAAGCAAATCTTATAACGTAATATAACATAAAAAATTTAGTTCAAGAAGTCATATATCAAAAATCAACTTAACAAGGAATTATAATAATTGAAGTTGTACACATAACCCAAAAGTATAATCTACGGTGGGACTTGTTTAAGTATTACAGCTGATGGGTGAAATCGGGTTTTATATTATATATTACTCACGTACGGACGTACACTCACTTTTATATGAGTTTTTCTTTCGATTTACTTTACAACTTTAATTAAATTTCATTGCGTATTACTTTGTTTTCTAAAAACTTTATTTAAACTGGTCATTTAACTCCTGTGAACTTTGTTACTTTTAAATAACTTTCAAAATATGCAAAATTTACAAATTTGCTTGTTCTTTTGGTCTACTTGTGTAGATTCCAAAAATACCTAGGCCTACTTTCATGTCTTTTGAGCATTTTGAATTTTTCCCTTAACTTTAAACTGTAATTACTCAACAACTAATTACTTTTACGATTCGGGATTTGTACGGCTAATACGTACACATTTTTTAATGTAATGCATTTCACCAAACAGAACCAAAAATTAGTAGGGCCTAATTTCCAAAATCCTGATAACCTCAACAGAAGCATAATTTTTGAGGCATAATTCTTTATTCACTTTACAACCGGTCCAAGGCCAGAAAATTTTACTTTTTACTAAAATTCTGCAAATTTAAAATTTCCGTGCAAGCATTACACGGGCCTTATTCGCCATTTTATTTGTTTACAAAACAACCTAACGTCTCTCGATAAGACGTATTTTGTTTCAATAAGGTATTGAGTTCACATTTGGCGTATTTACTTGTCTTGTTATGTAAACTTTTACTTGAGTGTAGATTAAGTCTGAAAAATGTGTTGTATAGTTTCGAAAGTGTGGCCTATAACTATTTTAGAGACATTTAAACATTAAACATTTTAAACGACCGCCATTTTGAAAATATATTCTGATTTTATGTATCCTGGTAAAATATTACATAACAAATATGTACACCAAATTTTACCTGAGTATCTTATCCACATCCAAAGATATTAGGTTTTTTTATAAAAACACACAAAGTAGTGGATAATTGGAAAACTAAGCGTTTTCGGACCTATGTTTATTGGAACTTTTTATGTTATAAAACTGTTTCAGATAGTTTTTGGTAAGGGGTTACGTTTGTATAACGTCAAACGTATCTCAAAACTTTAATAAGTTATAGCGAAGTATGCGTCATAATATGAGCTGCTCCATTTAAATGCTTAAAATGTATAGCTTAGAAACATAGACAATTAATAGCTAGAATAAAATAAGATAACCATGATTTCCTAATTACTAATTTCGTGATTCAATGAAAGACATGCTAACCTTAAACGCCTTTCTAAAATCCTTTGAGACCAAAGCATACAGCATCGGATTAAACATACTGCCGAGTAGAAATAAGTCGCAAACCACATATTCGATAATCACACAAACAAATACGTACTTTTGAATATTGGTGGTCTTCGTCAGTAAAATATAAGTCGCTACCGGAGCCCAGCAGAAAATATATTGGACAGCGACCACCCCTGAAACCAAAGTTGTTTTTTTTTTTAGTAAGTAACTGTAAAGTATATTAACACTATGTACAGCTATGATTTGTTCGAACTTTAATTTTGTTCTTTATTGCCACTATTACTGTTCTTCAATTATTCAATATAAACATAAAGTTTGAGCTTAAGATTTATTTCAGAAGGTAATACTGTATTTTTATTTTAAACGTAAGTAATTGAATGTGATTCAAATGCATTTAATGAACAAGTGAAAGATTATTCAATCTGATATACGTATAGTGTCAGGGTCGTATAGTTTGTCGTGCAGTTTGAAGTTTGTGTCAATCGAACATTTTGTAGTGTGTTAGTCGTGTAGTTTGTTTTGATCGTGTAGTTTGTGTTAATCATGTAGTTTGTGTTAGTCGTGTCATCTGTGTTAATCGTGTAGTTTGTGTTAGTCTAACATTTTGTAGTGTTAGTCTTGCTGTTTATGTTAATCGTGTAGTTTGTGCTAGTCTAACATTTAGTAGTGTGTTAGTCGTGTAGTTTGTGTTAATCGTGTAGTTTGTGTTAGTCAAACATTTTGTAGTGTGTTAGTTGTGTAGTTTGTGATAGTAGTGTAGTTTGTGTTAGCTGTGTAGTTTGTGTTAGTCGAACATTTTGTAGTGTGTTAGTCGTGCAATTTGTGTTAGTCGTGTAGTTTGTGTTAGTCGTGTAGTTTGTGTTGATCGTGTAGTTTGTGTTAATCGTATAATTTGTGTTAACCGTATCGTTTGTGTTAATCGTGTAGTTTGTGTTAGTCTAACAATTTGTAGTGTGTTAGTCGTGCTGTTTGTGTTAATAATAATAATAATAATAAAGTGTGTTTATTTCACTACATACAAGACAAAACATTGAATCAAAAGAAATACAACATAACTTAGTCGTACAATTTGTGGTTTGTGTTAGTGGTGTAGTTTGTGTTATAGTGTAGTTTGTGCTAGTTAACATTTAGTAGTGTGATAGTAGTGTATACTTTGCGCAAAGATTCGTGGCGGCTGAGGGCTTAGGACGGTCGGGGAGGTGTCCCTACCCATAATTAGCCCTCGCTCGGCCGCTCCGTGTTTTGGTCATGAATGACCTACTGGGCTCAAGGCACAATGGGTAATTTTTTTTGCATTTCCCCATAAAGTATAAAAATAACGTCATTTTTGTAATCTGCATCAAATAACAAGAACATTAAGTCCAAACACTTTATAATTGCGATGCTATTAAGTATTCAATTTGTTTTAAAATAAAAGGCAGTTTACAGAACAAGATATATTTTTAATATACTTAATAGCATCGCAATTATATCGTGTTTGGACTTAATGTTCTTGTTATTTGATGCAGATTACAAAAATGACGTTATTTCTACACTTTATGGCAAAATGCAAAAAAATGTACCGACTGTACCTTGAGCCCAGTAGGTGACTCATAACCAAAACCCGGAGCGATCTAGCGAGGGCTAATTAGGGGTAGGGACAAATCCCCGACCGTCCTAAGCTCTCAGCCGCCACGAATCTTTGCGCAAGGTATAGTTTGTGTTAATCGTGCAGTTTGTGTTTGTCGAGTAGTTTATAGTGTGTTAGTCATGTGGTTTGTTTTTAAACAATATTAATTTATGCTTTTAAATGTTATACTTTTTCAGAATTTTTAGGTTATTTTCATATTTAGTTCAAAAAACTATCTCACCTGCTATTTTGATGCTCTTCTTAGTCAATGGTTGTATTTTGGTGCCACAAGATTGCCGCATCTTTGACGACTTCCAAAGGCTCAAAGCGATACACATATACGACGGTAATATAACACAAATAGGTAAAAAGATGAACATTACTAGCCACCATATGTCATAGAGTATATCTTCATTCACTGGAACTAATTTATAGTACAAGACCTGCAAATATTAAACATAGTTAGAGCTCAATGTTTCTCTGCTAAGTAAAAGTATGATTGGTTTGTGTCATATCATGAAACTGAAACCAACAATTGAAAACCACTATTAAAATTAAAGCTATTTTTATTACATGGTACTTATATATTTTTGTGAAATAATTATCTATACAACTTTTACTTTCTCACTATACTATAGTATAGAGAAAGTATAGTAATCTCAAAAAAAGCGATGTTTAGATTTTTGTGGACATATCCGTTTTGGAACCCCCTGAGTGCAAACAGTGGTTTTTACAAAATGTCTGTATGTATGTATACAAAGCTAGAGAGAAAATTATTCTATCAATTTCGAACAAATTTGCACCAAACATGTCAATTAGGCTTGAATGGATGCACGAAAAAAGGTTTTGAAACATTTTGATAAACAACCCACTTTTTGGCCAAAAAACACCCAAAAAATCAGTTATTATTTTTTTATAAAAAAACGGCTCAAATGATTTTGATAAAATTTGGCTTATTTGTAGCCCTTAATGTACCCTACCATATGCAAAAACATCATCTTTCTAAAAATTCTCGTTAAGCTAACAATAATAATATTTATTAGTTACTCTCCTTACTTTAATGTATCCCCTCTCTGTGTATTGAAAATTCTCCCAATATAGGGGTTGGCGTGCGAAGCACGCAATGCTTGTGTATTGAAAATACTCCCAATATGGGGATTGGCGTGCGAAGCACG
>JAGFPH010000775.1:368456-380046 GCA_018207615.1 Philaenus spumarius | reverse complement strand
TGTTTATTGAAAATACAGTACTCCCAATACGACGGTTGGCGTGCAAAGCACGCAAACACGCAATGCACTGTGTATTGGAAATACTCCCAATACAGGGGTTAGCGTGCTAAGCACGCAATGCTCTGTGTGTTGAAAATACTACCAATATGGGAATTGGCATGCAAAGCACGCAATGCACTGTTTATTGAAAATACAGTACTCCCAATATGAAGTTTGGCGTGCAATGATCTGTGCGTCGGCCGCTTCTCATAATGTTCAGTGTCGAGCTCACATGTGCGTCCTTAGCAGTGAACGTGTTTGCCAATAATTTAAATATGTTTGTGAGAAAGTATGTGACAGTTTCTGGTACCGTTTATTTTAATAAAAATCGTAATAAAAACCCACCTGATTGGTTTGCCAATAACAAGAAGACACTCTCCAACACATTCCCATAAAATTTTGTTAGAGAGATACTGAAAGCTCAACTTAAAAGTGTATATACCACTTCAGTAAAAGCATCAAATCGAGTTAGAGGAGCCAACCTAGAGAAGGTTGGCCTAGGATTATATTGGTAAAGCGGTCGAGCTCGACTAGAATGTCACTTGTGTACAGTTTCGTTTTTACTAATACCGGTTTCATTTTTAGTTTGCGCCATGTGCATATGACATTTAAATTTGCAGAAAGCTCCAATGTACAGTTAGTAGGTAACAAAATTCACCCAGATGTTTTACTGCTATCAAGTGACTCGACTGGAAATCATGTTTTTCGTCTTATTTATAAGCAAATAACTTTAATAAAAACGTACAATTTATAATGTTTGTCACCTACGAATTATAATTTAGATGTTCATGAACATAGAAAATTTCCTGGAGATTACAAAAGACTATCTTCAAAATTCAATGAAAGATATATTGAAGAGGACTGTATGGGGCTGTTTCGTCCTGGTATTGCACTCCCTTAAGGAAGAATGAATCCTCGACAAAATACTGACGGACACTTTTGGAGACTTGCTGCCCTTGTTCATGAGAGACACCGTGGGGTTGGTATCACCTGATACCAGATACACGCACAAGAAGTAAGAGTTGTAAAGCAATAGTTATAAAAGGAATACATGATATTTGTTTCCACTGCATACCTGTATCAAGGACAGCGCCCAAACAGTAACGTTTACTTTAACTGCTCTGCTATAGGTGGAAGTTCTAAGACCCAGAAAAGGATGGCAAATAGCTATATAACGATCAATGGTAGTACATATTGTGGTCAAGCAGACGACTGACCAAACACTTGGTATTACATTACCAGGCTCCGAACATGGGGGGTGGTGCCACTGCCATAACCTAGGGCCTGTGAAATGGCTAAACAAAAATTTTGTCTCAATTTGTATAACATATAACAACATATAAAATACAGTCTACGGTTTTAAATAACTAGCACATGTGTTTGTGTATGTAGCATAAACATTTAATTTCATATGTAACATAAATACAGAATATGTTTTAAACTATAAAGCAAATTAATATGTATGTACTGCATAAATCATTTGCCTATAAAATTAACAGTTTGGATGATATGCTCTCTTCATTACAATGTTACAGTGTTAATTAATTAAATAATTCATCTTGCTGCTGAATCCCTGAAGTGAGTTGAGCGAATTTCCATAATTAAGTTTAGCCTATGTGTTTTAGGGTTTCAACTTTCAACCAACTATTTTGAAAATTGGTCTAGTCACGAAGGCGCTGAAATATGTTAGTACGAAATATGTTAGTAGAATTTGTTTGCACCTCTGCCTCCAGCCCCGGTTCATGCCCTGCTTCGTTCCGCTCGCATCGGAAAAACTCGCTTCGATCACGTGGATTTTAAAAGGGTACTTTTATGGTACTTTAACTTTAGATCGATCTTGGTGGAACCAGACGGGCTATAAAGACATGTAAAAAACAAAATGAACAGAATTGTATCCTGAAAAAAATGTATAAACAAAACACCAAAAACAGTTTCATTTTAGTACGAAATTTTTTTTAAATTTAACTTTGATCAAAAATTACTTTCTTTTATTAGATTTTATTAGTAACGAACTCGTCTGAGCGACTTAGAAACCCACCGCGTGTAGAAAATTTGTACCAAATCGGAAATAAAATGCGGCCGCTAGAGTGCGAAATCATACAGTAGAGCCATTTTTCTCATCTTTAACCACGTTTGCATTGATTTCAACAGTTTACCATACGATTCCCACTCGATTTTTGACAAAGTCCGTGTTATCCGAGTTTTCGCTTATCCGAGTACCTAGTATATTACACATTACACATTACCTAGTAGTATCGTTATCCGAAGTAATGTGGACCCCGAGAATACCGAGTGTAATTTCGACAAATTTTTATAATTTATTACAAAAAAATCAGCTTTATTGTGGAAGCATGTACGCGCCAAATTTGTGTTTGTAATCGAATGTTCAGCCTGCACTCTGGTTGTTATCACACCAACTTGTTAATCACGGAGGAACAGGGGTGCCCACAGCATGGTTTGATGGCGCAAGTTGCGCCATCAGAATTTTTGGGGGGGAATCAATTTTTGGGGTGTTTTTCACAGTTTGGGGGGGAATTTTCATATGTTCCTGATTAAAATCAATACAAAATATGAAGATTTGACGTTTCCCCCCCAAGAAACTAGGAGATAATCTGTTGATTCTATGTGTTAAAAATCTCCAATTAATCGTGTGAAAGTGCTGTATTATTGAAAGCCAGGCAATTCGACTACTACTGCTTGTAGTGCAGTGTAGAGACGAGCCGATAGAGGGTGCCGCGTGTGGTGTAAACAAAGTATAAACATATTATAGACATTTACAGCATTGAGAGCCTGCCAAGGTCATTCTGCAAACAACTGCCCTCCTCCCCACAACAGTCCCAAAACCATGGTGTAAAACGGCGTAAGTAGATAAGGGGTGCTACTCAGAAAGACGAGTTTTGGACGGGTTCAGCGCATTTCATCAGATGACGTCACGGCTCGAATTAAAAATGCAGCCTTTCGTCCAAACTGCGTTTGCGCATAAATCATCAACAAATGTCTTACAAAGTGTATATTTTTGGTTTCTGTATGAAACGTGCTTTCCAACAGTATGAGTTTAACGATACAAATATGAAATTTACTATACCGAATTACCTTCATTTTATGCTTTTTAGATTGGTGATTTCGAAAATGAAGTGAAATAAATAGTAAAAAAACTTTCCCACTACACATAAATATAGTGTAGAAAAAGTTATTATTAAAAATAATTTGCATATTATTAGAAATATTCGTCTAAATTCAAATAGGGTTAAAGGTTGACTATTTTCTAACTTCAATATCAAATTTACATCGTTATAAACTACGTTTGGTTAGCTTTAAAACGATAACAAATTCATAATTTTTAAATGAGCGGAAGTGAGTGAACAAGTTTGTCTTGTCGTCTAATCAAAGAAAAAAATGTCTGTTCAAATCATAAAAAAATCCATTGAAAGTAGTATTACTATTCACTTTTTTTAACTAATTTTTAATACAAAACAGTTTTATTGACTTATGTATTGCTTGTTTCTTTTTGGATGGAAATCACTTTCTTTATTATTTATTTATTTTACATATTGTGTAGTTTTGTCCTACATTGTTTTGAACATTGTCGGTCTTATATTCATTTTCTGACCCTTGAGTCCAAAAAAGTGGTTTTTACAAAATGTCTGTCTGTATGTATAGGGACAAAGCTAGAGCGAAAACTATTCGATCAATTTCAAAAAAAAAATTGCACCAGACATGTCAAGTAGGCCTGTATAGATGCACGAAAAACGGGTTTGAACAATTTTGAAAAACAACCCCCTTTTTGGCAAAAAAAAAACCCAAAATATCAGTTAGGGTATTATTTTTTTTATAAAAAAACGGCTCTAACAATTTTGATCAAATTTGGATTATTTGCAGCTCTTAATGTACCCTACCACATGCAGAAAACCGTTTCTTTCTATAAATTCTTGTTTAGCTAATAATAATAATAACTGATTTTTAGGGGGTTTTTTGGTCAAAAAGGGGGTTGATTTTCAAAAATTTTCAAAATCTTTTTTCGTGCATCTATACAGGCCTAATTGACGTGTTTGGTGCAAATTTGTTCGAAATCGATCGAATAGTTTTTATCTCTAGCTAATAAATAATATTTATTAGTTAATCTCCTAGTTAAAAATCACCTCTCCTACCCCTCCTACAAAAATGAAGTCACTGTGAATCTGTTTACTAATTTAAATATGTTTGTGAGAAAGTATGTGCCAATTTCAGGTACCGGTTATTTGAAATGTGTGTTTTTTTTAACCTTTCTGTTGTATATTTAACCCTAATGTGTGTAAAATTTCTGTAAGTTGCTCTATTTTTTTGTCATGGTTTTAATGGTTTCAAATTGTCTAGTTCCCGTGCTGTTGTGGTTTTCCGCGATTCTTAAGTATTTTTTGGTGATTTAGGTTTTTTTTTTTTTGAAAAAGTTGTTCAATTTTCCTTAGATTCTTTGGTCTAGTGTTCTATTCTCCATTGTTATTATATGTTCGCAAATTTCAGGTCTTAAACCTTGTATTACATGTGCTATTATTTGGTTGTCTTCGACGTTAGGGTATGTAATTAATAGATTGATTTGTGATTTGGCTGTCCATCCGTAAGCTCTTGAAGCCTCTTCTTATCTGGATATAAAAGTATGTGTATCTTCAGATGGTAAGCCGTGATATTGGGAGGGTTGAACTAATGGTATTTTCTCTTTCCTCTCCATTTCAGTGTTTGTTTTCGTTTTTATTTTATTTGGGTGTTGTCTTGCTTCTTCGTAGATGTGTTCGTTTTTTCCTTTGATTGGACCATTTGAAATTTTGAAAGATCAGATTTGAAAATTTTTGTGACAACTCATGATTTCGTTCAGTGATATATTGTTCGATGAAATTTGACCTGGTACGTCCGTTTTGACTTCCATTTGCTATAGGGTTAATGTTGTGATTGAAGCGACTGGTGCGATCATAGCTCTGCGATTATCGCTGGAAGATAATCGCGGAGCGATTATCGCCGTCAGACTGTTGTTATTGAAGCGATTATTCTACCAGTTGCCCGTTCATAACAAGACAACAAGACCATTTTGAACAATGCAAAGCAGGCGCCCGCGATTATAACTCTGCGATTATGATGTCTTCTGCTACTTTCAAATTTAGTAATGTGTTGTTTTTGTTAATAAATCTTACTGAATTTGTGTATTTGAATTATTTTATAAATTACATAGAGCCTCCTTTTTTCCATAAACATATTTTTATGAAAAACTTTAATAAGTTATTGGATTTAACTGTAAACTTTAAGTTACCTAATGGGTTGTTTTCATTTTTTCAGAGAATAAAATAACACTTTTAAGAAAAAAAAAATTATGCGTAATTATGTTTTTTCTTTTGCTAAAATGGCATAAAAAATTTCTACTTTATTTGGGAGAGGGAACCCACAGGCAGGTTTTGGGGGGGATTTGCGCCATAGGCTTTGGGGGGGATGGGCACTCCTGCGGAGGAATACTAAAAACATAATATATCTGTTAATTCTGAAAGTGTGAGAGAAACCAGTGGCGGCTCCAGAACAGATTTTCTGGGGCTGGGGGCATCACCTACCCGGGTGGTCTGAAATACCCCATAGGAAAAATGTGGAATCCCGGAATTTTTTTTAGAATTCCACATTCAAAATATTGTGCGTTTTAAAGCCTAATCACACCTGAAGTTTGTGAGTTAATGAAGGTCACAATCATAAGTTTTCTAATGCATAAACCAGTTTTGTCATTGATGTTTCCCATGGAATTTAATGAAAATTAACATAAAAATGAAATTAAAATTAACAAGAATCAGCAATCAAAAATATGAAAAGGAACAAAGAACCAAAAATAGACGAAAAATCATAAAACTTAATAATCAGTTTAAAAAATGATAATGTTTGGACTTCAATAAGCCTGCAATAAATGCAGTATTAAATGTGTAATATATTAGCAAAATTTTGCTTATTACTGGTTGAGAAACGAAAAAAATGACTTTGTACGATAAAGTTAAATGTATACTAAAAAATCAGCAGAATTTTATGTTAAATTTTAGAGACAAGTTTTCTGGAGAAAATCACAAGTTAGTTTCTTATATATATATTATCATTGTTCTTAAACTTCTACAAACAAATTTAATTAATACGTAATTTAAAGTCTTTTAAAATAGGTATTTTAAAGATCTGTGCTGTGACAAAATGATTATTGAAACAAAATACGGCGGATAATATAGTCATTGCTCTTTGCCGCATGTGCTGACTGTTGCCTTTGTCAAGTCGTTGGATCGACGCGTTTCAATTATAGGCCTAATCTATTTCTTACCTACCGTAAAGATAAAATAGCGACCTTAATAGTTGCTCAAGCTCAAGCACTTGCTCTACGCTACCTTGACTCAAGGTAGAGCAACTATTAACGTTTTCTGATTAAAAAATGTCTTTTACTCAGTTTAAGCTTTCATTACGATCCATTAAGGGGAGGATACCCGTCCGCCATATTGAATACGATTCCCATAAGAGCAATGCTACAGAATAAGTCTTTTTTCCAATTAATTCGTGGAATAATTTAAAAAAGTTGGTTTCGCTTTGAAGTACTGTCATATGTATATGTTGATTGCTGAATACATTTTCAAAAACCGTTTTATTCTTTTCATAAACGTATGATATAAATAGTAAACTGTATTAATTTTTTACTCAGTTGCAAAAAGAGA
Source organism: Philaenus spumarius (assembly GCA_018207615.1). Taxonomy (NCBI): domain Eukaryota; kingdom Metazoa; phylum Arthropoda; class Insecta; order Hemiptera; family Aphrophoridae; genus Philaenus; species Philaenus spumarius. Next base: position 373,315 of record JAGFPH010000775.1, on the reverse strand, counting down.
TATTGCAAAAAAAACCTTAGCAATCAACACCCACAATCTATTTTACTTTAAGGAAAAAATACAGCTTTCGTTTTCTGACGAAAATAACACAAACATATGCTTAAAAGTGAAGGTATGGTTAGGTTATTTTAACATTGAAATTGGTTGCCAACTTCGCCGTTTTGAATTGAGGGAGCCGAGCCTTAAGAAGGATGTCGGTAAAAACGTTGTAATATTAAAAACGTAATTTTCTTTTCCTTAAAAAATCCTCGGGGTTCTCAGGGGGGCCATGAAACAGCCACTGTTAATAACACATACTCACATACATTGTCACGCATTTCAGGAAGTTTATAGTCATGGTTACGTCTGTAACCGTCTAGTTTCCGCCTTCATAAAGCTGTCCTACATTAATTTGATAGCGGAATAACGAAACGCACATAAACTCAAAGATTGTAGTGTACAGCTCTGCCTCTTGGAGAGCTGCGGTCAACTCAGAAATATTTTATCATTCCTGCCGAGCCTTACTAGCATGTGTTATATATCATGTAAACAGAAGATTTTCAGAGAATAATTGTCAAATAAAACCAGAAAATTTCATTTCATAGTGCACTTAACCACATTGAGATACTTCAATTTACCGATTTATGTGTCATGCATATATTTATTTATTTATTCAAGAACATTAAAACTGTTATTACGTTTAACTTTTATACTCACCTTTCCTTAGTGTGCGGTGTTATAAATATTACTGAAACCAATATGTATATGTGTAGAGTAAGCAGTAGGATATCCGCCACTGCTAAATTAAACACGTAAACGTTGGGTGGAGTCTGCAAATGCTTATACTTCAAAATAGAAACGCATATAAGTACGCTTCCTGGTATAGTAATAATTGTACTAACGGCCATTAGACAATAATAGGCGAACATAAGTGTCGGACCATAGTTCTGCATACGCAAAAAGTCTTGAAAGGTTATAACTAATATGTACTGCCAAACAGGTTTGTCAAACATGAGACGAAAATCTAAAACAATACCAGGAGACACGGTGTAGCGGTTTTCTTGATCAATTGTCGAACTATTTTCTGCAAACTCTGCCCTGATTCTGTTTTGGACCGATTTTGCTTTCGTTTCTGTCATTAAAACCGTAAAGTATACACTCAAGTTAGTGTTTACTTGAAAGAATCCGTTAACTATAAACGGTAAACCCTCGTATTCGACTTCAACCTCGTCGTCGGTACGTGTGAACATAGACAAAGCATTATAGAGAGTGGAAACGTCTTCTGTATCCAGCAGGTTGGCAGGAAGGTATAATCTATTCGAATTCACAGTTTCGTTGTCGTGATACACAACAGAAGCGCTGTCCAAGACATGGCGTTGAAGTGAATTTGATTGTATCCGAGTAGATCCGGACTCTCCTGAAATCGACGTCTTTTTCAACGACGCTGCGAGCCTAAAATGAAAAAAATATGGAAATTTTAGGTTGTTTCTTCAGTCTTAACAATTACTGTAGTGATATTCAGAATGTACTGTATACAAAGTAGAGGGTGGTGGAAATTTGTTTGTTAAAATTATATATCACAAAATAAAATCTCGATCTTTCTGCCGCGGATTATGGACTTCTTAGCTTCGCTAACAGCCGTCAGCATCGAATCAGAAGCTGCCAACACGTGTATTTAAACCGGTTAATTTGATAGGAAATAAAATAAAATAAATTGGAAATAAATCAAACAATAGTGAAAAGGCTATTGTAGACAAACAAATAACTAAACTATTAAAGCTAGAAACAGAACAAAATATAGAAATTAGAAATAAATCAAACAATAGTGAAAAGGTTATATGTGTACAACCAAAATACGAAAATATAAAACTAAAAACAGTACAAAATAAATAAATTGGAAATAAATCAAACAACAGTGAAAATGCTATTTGTAGGTAACAAAAAACGAAACTAAAAGGCTTGAAACTGGACAAAATAAACAAATTTTAAATAAATCTGGCAATATTGAATAATCTCCTTATAATTATTTATTTAGGTAAAATCACAAAAAAGGTTAATTCTACTACGAAAAATCTCAATAAATTGTTACTTGCTGTCCAAAAACGTGCTTCTGATTGTTGTTGGATTGTTTTTTTTTTCTAACGAACTTGTACGAGCGATTTAGAAAACCAACGTGTGTACCAAATTGGACGTATAATGCGCTGCAATAGTTTATCTTTCCAATTGAAATACGTCAGTAAAAGTTTGATACTAATATTATTTACAAAATATTTTTTTGAAGCTTAAATTTATTAATCTATAATGTTTTAATGCACAGTTATTGAAGTCAAGGCCGCACCCAGAGATAAATTTCGGGGGGGGGGGGCTTTGGTTCTAAAGCAAATAATGCAATGTAATACATTTTACCAAATTTTATTACACATCATATAAACTATATATTATACTATTTTCATCACGGTAGAATATCTAAATGTCATTCACAATACAAAATCTAATCTTCGGGTTTTCTTCATGGCAAACTCACTTATTACGTTTTCTGTTACAATGTTAATTTCTCTTTAAATATTTCGCATTGCCAATTTTATATTGTACCACATTTTCATTCTGGTGTTCTTTATTTCATGTTTCCAGAAATTCAGGAAGAAACTTATTATTATTGAATACTGATTACCGGATGTAAATTGGAAGTGTTCTTGAGTCAAATTTGTTGTGGACGATACTGATTCTGACAATGATCCTGATTGAATATGATCGAAAATTTGAGATCGACCATCAATTTCGTGTTTTTAGACAAATACTTGAATAATAATAATAGAAAAGGGTGTAGACTATTTAGTTTTTCGATTGAAAACAGTGATACCAATTGAAAATATTGGCAAACTCCAAGGGCTAGGCCTGTTTATGGCATGACATGATTTTTTTCAATGTCATGTAAATTTTTAGTTTTTCATTGGATTTTGTTCAAACTTTGTGATTATGTACAGTTTTAGTTATAGTTTTCAGTGAAGTGAAATAGTTTCCTAAAAAAATTTTCTTTGAAGTAAGTTTTCTCAAAAACTTTAAAAAAACTAAAAACATTGGTGACTATTTTTTCATTATTTTGTTTCTTTTTTAGGTGCAAATAAGTGTTACATTATAATACAGAATTTAAATACTCACAATCTAAAAAAATCATTCAGTTTGACCGAAAAATAACTTTTTTACAGGCAAAAACGTGAAGTTGTGCGCGAAGGTCTAAAAATGACCGGTATTTCTCAGCAGTCGGATACAAAATTCACTGGTATTTTAACAAATAATCAAAGTACAAATAGCGACTTAATAATTCCAATGAAAGGTAAATTATCTTCTTAAATATGTTTTCTCTACGTTTTGAAATTTTCATAAATTACAAACAAAATCTTCTTTTATTTCCATGTTCAAACAGATGTTTTTTTTCTGCTCTGGTACTTAAAGGGTTACCCTATAAAATTTACAAAAGCAATTGTTAGGGATATATATAACTGTTTGTTAATTTAGGTTAATAATAATCAAACTTTTTTTGGATCTAATAATTAAGATGAAAGAACTTAGTTATCTTAGAAATAGAGACAATTAAATGCAGAATGAACCACAAAAATTATATATTGTAATACAGCATTATGCACTAACACGAAGTAAACAATCATACAGTCTAAATTAACTTTTGATTGAGATATCTGACGCTGGCGCTTAGCACACAGACAGCTAATAATGTCAGTATAGAGGCAGTTGCACCAATACACAATTTCCTAAACCGAAAATTTACCTTGACCTGTTTTACTAAAGTTGGTATGTTAAATTAATGTTTCTTGTAACTTGTTTTTATTTAGTGCATTCCTGTCCAGGGCTACTGTAAATAGTTTATATTTCGAAAAAATTAGGGGTGTTAAAACAAAATTGAAAAATGTGAATTAGGTTATAGGATGTACATAGATAAAACTACCTTATTCGACATATATTTTACAGATTTCGGGGGTGGTTTCAACCCCCCCCCCCCCCCCCTGGGTACGGTCTTGATTGAAGTACCATTTGTCGATATCTTGAATTTGTTTATAGTATTGAAGGTCCGATTTCGGAGTATATCGAACGTATAGGCCTACTTTATATAAGTACATGTATAACAAGTAATATCATCCATTGTGTCTACTTCCTCTATATTATACAAAAATGAATGTTTGTTTCTTTGTCTTTCCATGCACTCAAAAAGTATCGACCGATTTCACTGCAACTTTCACATTTTATCCACACTATTGTCAGGAGTGTTTAGACATTAAAATTACTACAGTCGAAGGGGTTGAAATAAGGTTGCAACACATATACAATAAGTATAAATTGAAATAACTTCCTACAAGCTATAAAACAAAAATTGTGTAATATTATTCTTAAGTGATATAAAAACCATTATAATTTAATTACTTAAGACAAATTGATGAAACGGGATAACTACGCTTAAAATTAAATAATCATTTATACACTTACTTTTTCTATATAGGTACTCAAAAACTCCTCAACTAATTTCAAAAACCATTTCACAATTCACACATATTAGTAGTATAGTATATTAGTAGGATTAGTGTAGAATATGGTCACTACAATCAAAGAGATTGCAATATGGTAAAAATACAATAAAAGTTTATTGAACTAACTTCCTTCAAGCAGTGAAGCTAAATTTGTGTAATATTATTCTTAAGTGATATAAAAAAAAACATTTGCAATTCAATTACTTTAGTCAAAGTAATGAAATAGGATGATTACCCTTAAATTCATATGTATAAAAGTGAACGTTTGTTTATTTGTTCCCTTGTCCTCTATAGACTCAAAAACTATTCAACCGATTTCACTAAACATTTCACACTCCATTA
>JAGFPH010000775.1:334975-358946 GCA_018207615.1 Philaenus spumarius | reverse complement strand
GAACTTGCGTAAGAGAGATATACTAACAGTAATAAGCCACTGGCTTTTAGTCCAAAGGAGAGTTACTTACAAACAAACATACAAACATACAAGTGAAGCTAATATAAGCGTGTTAAAAAAAGGACAAGGGAGAAAGCTCGTCAGAAGAAGATGACACTGCTTGTCTTTATTGTGGATATTTTTATTCACAGTCTACAGAAGGATGGGTGTCTTGCGTCTCATGCAAGAAGTGGGCTCATTGCTCCTGTGCTGGGGAAGAGGACGAAGATGCCGAAGTACATCACATTTGTGAATTTTGTTCACAAAAGAACGATAATTGAATAAGAGCAAACAGAGGACCAGAATCTTTAACATTGGTAACAAAAAGCTAAGTGTTAATAGTTATTTCAATAATAGGTTAACTATTGGACGTTTCTACTTTTCAATGTTCAGGAAAAGAACTATTTTAGTTAGTTAAGTTATTTTTTGTTTGACAGCTTGGGAACTTTTTATTTTAAGGAGAAGAGTAATTTTAGTTATAAAAATTATTTTTTTCGTTCTTTAACTGCAGAAATTTTGTTTGAAGGAGAAGAATCTGTTTAGTTAGTAATGTTATTAATTTTTTTGGTAACTACGATAAATTGGGGTAGTTTGTAATTATTTATAGGAGTATTTTTTATGTTTTCAGTTAAAATGTAATATTATTAATGATAACATAATACTTTTTATATTAAAATAAATATTTTTAAGTTTGTATAGTGTTTATTTGTTTATTTGCCATACTTTGTAATGGTACCCCATCTTGCCCCAACATTGCACCCCATCTTGCCCTACAGGTACTTGGTAAACTCTACAAAAAACTTTTTTTTTTAATATAAGTTTTTGACTTTGACAGGTCAGAATATTTGTATATACTCTATAAAGACTGAAGTTTAAGTTGCAATATCAAGTATTTTTATTAGTCATTTAGAGAGCTTACAAAAAAATATTAAATGCTTAAGTACCCCGTCTTGCCCCGCCTTCCCCTAGTGTTGTACATTTTAAGACAATTGTATGTAATATAATAATGGCTTTTTTTTCTTTTGATACTATGATCAAAATAAATATGATATTTATATTATATCTGAAATTTATTAAACAATAGTAGATATCATATTTTATTTTGATCACAGTATCAAAAAAAAACCCCTACACGGAATTTACCTAAACTGGGCGATCAGTTGTTAGTTGTGTTCGGTCCTACATACTGTAAAGGTAAATTCCTGGTAGATTTGTTTATTTTAATTATTAGATTACTTTCTTTTATTTGCAGTTGCATTATTACTTTCATTTGACTATTTTTCTATTGGCAAACCGTTGACAACTCAATATCAAAACGCCAAACACCGCCGGGCCAAATACTAAACACACACTCAACGATAAAATAATGTGGCTATTTTACTTTAATCACTTCAGCGGGCCTACAATAACCTTTCTGAACAACAATCAAACGAAAATAGTTCTTTTCTCTTAGTATGATATCAGTTAGAAAGTGGGGGGGATAGTATATAATTACCAAAAAGGGTAACATTTATTTATTTCCGATGAGTAACATGGGATAACACAATGTCCATAGGTTTACATAAGACTGTGTATGCAGGTTTGTTGCTCCGGGGTATTTTATGTGAATTAATAGAGCATTTTTAAATGAAAATATATACTAAGATTTATCAATACAGTATATATGTTCACAAATAAGCAAGATATAAAATTTTAAAAATTCTCCATAAGAATAACATTGGGGCAGAGTATGCAGGTTTGCTGCAACAAGGAACACAAAAAAGTGGATTTATGCAAATATCTATATAACTCAACTAGGTGACTCCACATACCAAGTTTTATTAATTAATTTATGTTCATAATTAAGGGAGACATAAAATTTTACTTTTTCGCCATAACAATAACATCGGGGCTGAGTTTGCAAGTTTGGTGCTACGACAAAACACAATAAGAATAAGTATATAATAACTAAGTAATAAATTAGTAAATAATTTTAAATAAGAATAGTTGTTTGCTTTGTTTTCAAAAACAACATTTACTTTTTTACTCAGCTGTTATATTGAATTCGGTTGCAAAGTGGGAACACATGGCATTATAAATTAAATAATCAAACAAGATTAAAAATGGGCAAAAGGTAGTTTTTTTTGCCAATTGTAAACTTATAACTTACGATTGAGTAAATTCAGGATTATGTACTTTTTTCATGAATTTGTCTATGAAATTGTAATTGAAAATTCGCTGAGTTTACAGGTCTGTTGCGACGGAGAAAAATACTTATTGATATTTGGTCAGAGATAAAAAAGACGCCAAAATCTTCAATTAAAACATACGCTTCTGATGATTTAAAGGGAAAATTATCAAACGATGTAATTGCCTTTTTTTAAACTGATCTTAACCTCTAAAAAAGATTAGTCTCGGTGATCTTGCCTCTCCTTATCTTTCACAGAAAATCTAAAGAAATGTAAATCCGGATTTCTTACTATTTTATTAGGACACTGCAAATAATGACACTTAATTCCGCTGGACATAATCACTTAAAAACAAAATACTAATAATAACTTAATTTAATTGAATTACTTATTCTAAACTATATTAACAGGGAAACACATAGCTGGTGTCAAACGACGAGTAACTAGGAAACAGTTTAAGAAAGGGTCCGTTGTTGACAGGGGTAGTGAGTGAAAGTTGCAAATGTTTGTTTTGCGTGGAGGAAGTGAGAGAGAAATATTTTTTGTACAGTCCGGATCAAAAGGGTCTGGTATAGTCAAGCTTTGCTGCTAGCGCTCCTGTTAGTGAGTCGCCCAACTATTGTCTTCCAGTCGCTGAAAAGCGTAGACTTTTTCCCTATACCCCTGTGCTTCTTATTGTATTCTGTATTCATTGGCAATATCCTGGCGCTTAGAAACGAAAACTTCACTCTTTAGATAGGCCCATAGCCAACAGTCACAAGAGGCCAGGTCTGGGAATCGCGCAGACCATGGAACATCACCAAACGGGGAAATAAAATGTCCTGGAAACAGTATATGTTAAACTCCAGTGTATGGTATGACTCATTTGATGTGTGACAAGTTGTACCATCCTGTTGGAACCAAATAGAATTTGTGTCGATTCCAAACTGATGTAACTGTGGCATCAGAAAATTTCAAAATGTACATGGCCACATAACGTTCTGAGTTAACAGTGGCAAGCACTCCGATATCGTTCTAAAAAAAATATGGGCCAATAATCCCAAACCATGCCACTCCACACCAAAGAGTCACTTTTTGAGGATGAAGAGATCGTTCATAAAGTTCTCTTGGATTCTCATCAGACCAATATCAAAAATTCTTTTTATTAACTTTTCCCGACAATGCAATATGAGCTGAAGAAGATTCGCTTCATACATAAGCTGCAATAGTCTTGGGACATGGTAAGGCGTGAATCGAAATCCCTCTCGTTTAGTTTCCGAGTCATCACTATTTTATAGGGATGGAAATTTAAATCCAAATGCAATAATCTGCAGACAGAAGTATTCGAAATTGCCAAAGCTATTGATTGTTTGCGGGCTGAACGCATAGGACTCTGCAGCACACTTGCGCAAACCAGTTCAAAGTTTTCCGGTGTTCGAACTTTCCGAGGTGTGCCACTAGGTTTGATTTTGAGTGCAGAAGCCGTGTTCCGGAAGTTATCAATCCACAGTAGAATAGTTTTTCGAATTGGATTGGCACCATGACGAACGACGTTGAAGTGAGCACGAAACCGACGTTGTGTAGAAATCACAGATTCATTACTTTTGAAAAATGAATCTGTGACAAAATCACAATAATGCGCTAACCCCTGATGATCCATGTTAACTAACCTCAAGATGACATTAACTATACAGTTATTTGCTTCAACAATGAACTCTCCAACAGTTATAAGAACTGAGAAAATACAATACAAAAATAGGTCGGTTTTTATGGCTCACCCTTTATAAATAGGAGCTTTAATAAGCTCAATTGAACAAAATATAGGAATTTTAACTTCCTAATGCAATTTTTTAGAAGACCTGGGAGACAGCAATAATTACCTACATAAGTTAGAAAAATATTGTTTCCCTCAGATTAAAGAACAATAAAATTTAAACAGGATGGAGCCTCCTCATTATGACATATTTGTTCATAAGTTCTTAGATAAAAAGTCAAGATAGAGAACAGGCAAGAGATGTCCTTCAGAAGCCTGACTAGACTATATGCAATGAATACTTAAATTTAAGTATTGCTATATGTGAAAACATGGTTCAGTTTCAAATTATTGTTTACTTGGTGCATTTATGGCAAATAATCTAGATGCAGTATCATCTGACTTTAAAAAGACTATACTAGCCTAGATAATAAATAAGTTCTGGAATAATTCATGTACATAGTTTAGGGGATTATAGAGTTTGAATAATGATCAAAAGTAAATGTAAAGAAATAAGAAGATAACTTGATAGAATAAAACTTAAACACAAAATTTCATAACTAATATGATTACTAACTCAAACACATTTATCTACCTTGTTGAATGTCAAAGTTATTTTCAATTTGATAGAATAAAAATTGAACATAAACTTGTTATATTTTGATTATTGTAGCTCGTGCATCACCGAAGATGGCGAAATTGTTGTTGAAATGCGATTGAGTTAGAAAACCTATTAGTTATGAGATTTTGTTTTTAAATATGGTTCTATCAAGTTATCTTCTTATATGTTTACATTTACTTTTGACCATTATTCAAAATCTATAATCATCTTGAACTATTTACAAGAATTATTTATAAATCTAGGCGGCTTGCATATGCTTTTAAAAGTTTACAATTTTACAGTAAGTTAAATTATTCCATTTTTTACTGCAATCCCATTTATTAAATTATTTATTAATTGTGCATGCAGAGCAAGCATAGAGGTCTCTAAGTCTACACTTTGTTCTTGTATAACTCAGGTCTACTTATTACTACAAACGTTTTGAGTTATAGTTACAGTTGTAGTTACCGTATGTAAAAAAGAAAATAATACAATTTTTTTCCAAATTGATTGCAGATTTATTTATAATACCTATGTAATTTAAATTAAAACAACAAAAATATATTTTAGTTGTGATGAAAATTACAACTTTGTGAGAAAGTTAGTATCTATGGTTTATTTGATAAGTAAGATGATGAAGGAAATAATTAGTCAATTTTTCTGGTCTCTTTGTACATTGCTTTGCAAACTTTCCAGTACCCAATTGTGAAATTCGGAGTTTATAGTTGTTCCTCTTGGAACGACCTTTGATCTCACTATCGCAAAAAAACAATGTGCATGACCTTGATGTTCTACTTTGACTGAATACCTTTTTAGGGCGACGGGAGTTACTGGTTTTCAAGTTGAGAACTCTTGCATTTTGTTTAAATAAAATGCAAATATAAATCCAAACTAGGTTTTTCATGTACACTTAAACTTAGATGTTCAACCCCTGAAGGGATGAAAATATTATTTTAATTTATTAAAGCTGTTTATACAAAACCTACTGCAAAAAGTAATAAAACAACTATATCGTGCTTTTTTCTACTCAGGCAGTGGTTTCCACCCCCTTTGATAACCCTAAGAATAAATGTTGGTTCAGTTCAATATTACCTCACTAAAAATGCCAAATATTATTAAAATAAGGTCATTTCATTAAGTCATTTAAGATTGTTAATTGGATTATTGAAAACATCCTTTGTATCTGCAGAAAAAACGCCAATAATTGGAGATTTCAGGACCCCGATTTTCAGAATGAACCCCTAAAAAACCAGTAATGAAAGTAGTCTTTACTCCTGGCATTAATTGAACAAGATCCAACCACGTTTTGAAAGGACTAATAATCAGTGCAGAAGGTGACAATCCAAACGAAGCATTATGTTTGACTTTCACTTCTCTCTCGCCTCAAGTTCTAGGCATCTCAACCCCCCTACTCGCAACCCTGCCTTACCTTGACACTAGTGCCTCAGTGTACTTATTACAAATTCTGTACACCAGACGAATCCTTGGGCTTGTTAGTTAGAATCGATATGCGTAAATTATTTAACCTTTTTGTTTTTACTCCACAAACTGAAAAAACATTGGGGAGCTCAAGCCCCTCCTTGCCCATATCGACGGACGTTCATGAATTAGGAACTAATTATTGTACTTCTGTATCTTTATTTTACAAAGTGGCCCGGTGTTGCCATGGCAACAGGGCTTGGGGTTCAGAAGGGCCACAAAGGAATGGAACAAAAGTTTAATATACTTTTAGGGAATTTTGACAAACATAAAATAATGGTGATTGTCTGAAACAAATGTGATTTCATTATATTTTATTGCTTTTATGTTATGTCAGTGTTGTAGGGGAGGCCAAAGTAATATCTGACAACGGGCCTAACATACTGAGGTAAGGATATACAAAATTCTGGCGTGAAAGAGATATGACTTATCAGCGAGCTCTACATAGTAGACTAAAGATCAAGTGTCTGTACTTTTTTTTTTATGTTATGTGTTTTACCTGTCAACAATTTCTGTGGAGGAAATTGGGAGGAGTTCCAGGAGCCGGGCTAGACAGCCGCCAATATTACGTATATATGGTGCATGGGCGCTCATATGACATTTTCTGAGGGGGGGGGCTAGATCGGTTTAGCGGATTCAGGAGTACCCTTCCCTCCTTCGGCAAAAGGGGTCCAAGCAAATTTTTGACCTTCTCCAGAAAACTTTCCAAATTTGGGAAACCGATTTGGCTGTTCAAGGCTTTTTTAATCCACACAGCATTGAGTCTGTACCGTCAATGAAGACACAAAGACCTATAACACTCCTAGAGGCCGCACAAAGTAGCGACCCAGCAGCTCATGCTTGAACTCTTGTAAAAAATAAAATAAGTATATGTAAAATAAAATGGCACATAACATTTAAAACATATTTTAGTGTTAATCTCTTAAAAGAGAAATACCTGACTAAAATTAATAATATACATATTTTCCATTCCCAAGGAGCTAAGAGGGGCCGCGGCCTCTCTGCCCATAGGTATGGGCGCCCATGATAAGGTGTAATGGGGATAAAAAGATATTAACAATATTGTTTAGACTATAATAACCAAAATGGTTTGTTATTATACTTTTATTTGGTCAACCTGAGAATATTTGCACCCACACTTAATGTTTGCATTCCTTTATATTTTTAAACTGACTTAAAAGAATGCAAACATGAAGGTGGCTGCAAATATTCGGACAACAAAATCAAATTTTATTTTTGCTAAACTAATTTAAAATATTTTAGTTACATTGTTAAAATATCTTGGTTGTGTACAGAATGTAAAATTGCATGACCGGATTTCGACAACTGAAAAGACAAGAATTCTTTATAAACATAGGTAGGGAAAACTATTGTAAAAAGTATGTCTTGTTTGTAAACGGGATGAAAATATCTGAATGACTTAATATTTCTGGTTCCAGTCAAGATATAAACATGGAATAATCGGTTCTTCTTAAATAATTTACATCCACTACCTACAGTGTGAGTTGAACGTCAGGTTACATTTACAGGAATGTTAAAACATAAAATGTTATTTTTTTCATGATACCACATATATTTTTTTTGACAAAACAGAAAAAATTAATTGAATACATTTTTTCACATATTTTTAGTGATTTATTGAGGACCAGAGATTGATCCTGCGAATTACGTCGCCGCAGAAGGCGCCAACTTAAGATTGCACCAATTTTGGAAAACGGGAAAGATAAATTTGTTTGTTTTAAGGACGAATATTTACTTTAAAAAATGTTACTACACAATATATCAATAAAGTAAAATCTTTGGGTGGTTGGCGATGGCAATATAACACCAACCACCCTCACTCCCCTCCCATTCAAATGGACTCGTCCATCTGGCAGCAAATGTGGTCAGCTGAACAAAGAGCATTAGGACATTGAACAAACACCAATCCCCACTAAAACGGATTCGTCCGCCAACTGGTGCTAACGCTACAGCCACAATCACTCCCGCCGCAACTTCGTTCAGTTTATTCACATCAGTTGAACGTACAGCCAGCCTACATACTCGTCATTCGTCAACAGTTTGATTTCTGTGCTGTTTTATTTTTTTAATTGTTTTTAATGACGTGCATTTGTAATTCATGTGTGTTTTGATAATATAGTGGTTTCTATCTAATAATAATGGCTGATGATAAAAACCATCTGGAGCATTTTATAGGAAAAGAAAGTCGAAAGAAGATGAGAGGCAAGCAAAGGCTCTAAGCCGGTTATTTCGACTCCGGCTACTGTAAAAAAGTTCGAAATTAATAATGTTGACGTTGATTGACGAGTTGTCATTGTCAATATCAGTTCCTATTAACAAAATGGCTACGACAAACTGTTGAAAAGTGAGGATGAACCTATTAGGGCAGCGAAAAGATTTTACAAAGCGATTACATCACTGAAAGAAAGATTCCAGCTTATGGAAAATCACAGCAAATGCTTTGAATTTCTATATCAAATAGACAATCTGCAAACATGGGATAAAGAGGATTTGAAGCAACAGGTGCAAATCTTGAAACTGTGTTAAGTGATGAAGAGGAACGGGTCATTGATGGAAATTATCTCTTCAATGAGCTCCAAATATTTACACCTATGTTGACCTCCGGTACCTCTACGGCCAAAGCTTTGTCTTTTATCACAAAAAATGGCTACGAGGATGCATTTCCTAACGTTTTTGTAAGCTTAAGAACACTTCTTACTCTTCGGTGTTCACTGTCCAGTGGTGAAAAGATTTTTTTAAAGTTAAAATTAATAAAGACTTATTTAAGATTAACCATATTTGAAGAACGACTGAATGGACTAGCTTTGACGACCATTGAAAATTACATTCTCAATGAAATGGATACTGACATAATAATAAAAGATTTTGCCAAACTAAAAGCCACAAAAGTATCCTTCAACATGAATTTTTGAGTAACAATAGAAGCAATAGAAGCTAATAATTAACATAATTGAATCCGTAGAAAATACTATGCAAATATGCTTTTAAAGAAACATACCAAATGTACCTCTTTTGAAGAAAATTGCAATTGTAATAATTACGTATATACATACATAAACAAACACCAACAAATTAAACATTTTAAACTTACATAAACTTTTAAAACTGAATTTATATACACTGTATCATTGTTTTTAAAAAAATCAGTTACCATATTTTTGTTCTGTTCTTTAACTTTCAAAGATTTGTTTAAAGTCAATGTGTTACAAATATTACATGTTTTGTTCCCAGGATATTTAGTAAAGGTTCCGACAAAGTAACAGACGAAAGAAACAAAGGAAGCCGCTTTGTCAATTGATTCTAAGAAAAGTTACACTTGCTGCGGAAGCAAGAGGGGAATCAAACTCACGCTCCCCCTCCCCTGTTCTGCCGGTCACAACACTACATTGCACACCTAAAGTTGCGCCAACCTGTTTTATTTTCTGGGAACTGTCCGTCAAACAATCATTGTTTGAGAATTCGGCCAGTTACAGTAATATAATCTGTAAGAGAAAAAAACTGTGTTGTTCCATCGGATAGGCCGGTTAATCCGAGGACCGGTTGATCCGGGGCCGGTTAAGAGGGGTTCTACTGTATTATTTTATTTTGTTAAAATTTAATTTTTGATTTCATTTTATATTTTTGGTTTTATATTCATGTTTTTATTTTTATTTCATTTTTTATTATTATTGTTTTTAGGTTTTTTTATTTTACTTATTTTAAATTTTCAGGTCAGGAGAATTATAAGTGTTAAGGTTATTCACCCTGTCTCTGACTCTCAGTTATTCTTACAAAGTTATGATAGAATTAATTCCTGAAATGTAATGGAATAAAAGTTTGTATACGTTTCATACGTTTTAACGGTTTTCGTGTTCCACCCTGCCCTATCCTTGCATTCAGTTCCTATTTTTTTTTCTTTACATTTTTAATTTTATCAATTAGTAGGCCTATTGATTTAAACATATTTCTTTGTAATAATAACTAAACATATAATTTGCATACACATTAAATCTACTTACATTTGAGTTCATTCTATTATTTCTCTAGAATTATTAATTCCTTGTAGTTTATATACACTTTAAAACTTCACTACAGTTAGAAATTTAAAACTTTAAAAGTGGTTAGCACTATACCAGCTTTAAAAACACATTTGAACATGATGAATTTGCAAAAAATCAATATTAGATAAGCAGGGGGTCTACAAAAAACCGAATGACATAGCAAAGGGTCTACGAAACAAAAATGTTTGGGGACCAGTGATTTATAATGTGCAGTTAAAATATACATGGTCGCCATTTTGTGTAGGGTGAACCTTTTGATGTCTGATTGAGCTCCAAAGGTAGAACACCTTTAATTTGATGTACAACTCGAAAAATTCTCCATTTTAAGGTTTTCCACCGACTCCCTGCGGGTCGTCCCCCTAAGATAATAAAATAAATTATAATTGCTTCAAACATTAGTTCTTTTGATAGAGAAACGATGTACCAGGTTTTGTTGCGTAATCTGCAATGGTTACACAAATATAATGCCATTTACAGACTTTTGAAACACCCTGTAAAAAGACAATATATTTATAGTTTTAATTATTATATTATTTTAAGTTTAATTTACTACTGTTTAGAAATACTTATGTTTTTTAGAAGTACAGTAGAGCGTCGATAATCCGAACGTCAATAATCCGAAACGTCAAAAATCCGAACTCGTTCTGAGGCAGCCCCTGCAAAATTTTCGTTTATGTTTATGCAAATTCCAATTATTGCGTCGTTGAAAATTTCACAAAAATCTTTTTCGCAGTTTGACATTATTATCTCTTTTTAAACACTTCCTAATACCTGCTCTCACACGCCCTCACAACAGACTGGTTGTCAGTATTTTCACCGTCACGCTAATAAACTGCTTTAGTGATAGCAGTAAACATACAAAAAATTCATTCATTTCTCTTTGTGTAATTATTATAACAGTGTTTCGTACATACAGTAGTGTACTATACAGTATTTTTTATTTTTCGTTTGTTTTAACTATAATGTAAAGACAACTTTTAATTATGTATTGTACTGTAATTGAGAGTTACAAGTGTAATCATGTTGCCCTGCTGTGTAGGCCTACATGCAGGTTCTTCTAAATCATAATATGTAAGTAGTCTTACATTCTACATTGTAATTACTTTACTGCTTGTCCTGTTTAACCACTTTAATCGATTAAATGGCATATATTTTAGCCTAAATGGCATTTTCTTGGTTGCTTTCAAAAATCCGAACAAATTGATAATCCGAACCCCCCTCGGTCCCAATTAGTTTGGATTTTCGACGCTCTACAGTAGTAGCATATAAATAGGAAATATATGATCTTGTATTTTTCTGTGAACTACCAATTAAAATTAATAAATACAAAATATATGGATTTGTCTATCTGAGTATAATAACTGTCATTTTCTCTCAGCAACTCCGAAAACATGAATTTGATACTGATATAGGTGGTTTTCAATTAATTTTACATATCGCCCTTTTCCCACTCTACCTCTAGAGTAAAATGAACCTGTTCATCTTATCTACTCAGAAAACTATTTATTTTGACACCAACATCAGTAGTTAACAATTATGTATCAACCCATTCCCACTCTACTCCTATGGCAAGACTTTTTCAAAGTGATACTATAAATTTCAGTGACCCTGAAAACAACGGTTTAAACACTATTTTCAGCCGTTTTGAAGTATTTTTACATATCACCCTTCCCGTCCAACCCCACCCCTAAGGTAAAACATTTTTCGAACTATTATTATTTATCAGCAAAGTAGAGTTTTTCCACTGCAAACGGAATGAAACAGCGATTGAGCCGGTGTTGGAAGCTGAGGTGCAAACAAATTATACATATTTATTTCGTACACGCAGGCTGCTATTCAAAAACTTCGTGAGTAGACCAACTTCCCAAATAATCAGTTGAAAGAATAAAACATTTAAACTTAATTTTGAAAATTCGCTAAACTCATGTCAGCTGTTCAATTTTGATAGTATTTTTTTTTTATACAATGATGTTTGCGTAGTGTTATATTGAAGATTTTTATTTAAGACTAGTTTAGTGCCAGATTTTATCTCAGGCCTGTCATTTAACTGTTTTAAAGTATTCCTGGTGAATACGGTTAAATATGGCTTAATGAGTTGATTGTATGGTAGCCACTCTGCAGCAGATGAACCCAGCATCTAAAGCAGATCAAATTGTCTGGGAGCAACAAGCTCAACACGGTCGTGATGTTCATTTATGTTCTCCTCAATGAACACACAAATAAAATATCCTTTAAGAACATTCTAACATGGCAGTCCAGTAAGCTTTCAAACTATTTTTTTGTCAAATGCAACATATTTTTGTAAAAACTACAACATTTTGTAAAGTTTGCAATATTTGACAAAATGTTCAAAATATTCTTAATTGTGTAACATTGCCATTAAACAATCGAGTTTATCATCTTTAATGTTTTGGAAAAAACCAACACACAATAGATCGATACCAGCATCCATCTCAAAACTGTCTCAGATTGATCTTGAAGCAAGTTACAATTCGCCAATTTGACAATGAACATTACAGTTAGATCTTCTCTTTCAATTGTGTACATTGCCCAGGAAGAGGTGACAAAATAAAAATATTTAAACCTAAACAATTTTACTGGACAAACGACATAACATATGAGCTCTCACCCAAGCTATAGTACATGGACTTCTACGGCTAAAATAGACTTATTTTTAATTTATAATAAAATTATATTTACAAAAGTAACTTTAAATAATAAAATTTATTACAATAACATATTAAAAATTCATTGGCAAGACGTGAAGTGCTGAACTAAGGCTGTGTATTCACTCGGATGTCTGTAACAGAAAGGAAAACTTATCAATAACTTGCTGAATTAAGTTGCAAAACTTAAAACCTAAAGTAACGAAACCCTTACGAAATTAGAATAAAAAAGGTCTTGTCACTGGTGCAAAGTTGTAAACATTTGGGGCTCAGTTGTTATACAGGCTGTTTTAAAACTTTAGGGTCTTATACATTCATCACATCAAAACTAAGAAAATATTGTATAAAACATATTACAATATAGATCATTCGTCCCCAACCGGGAGGGCCGTGAACCTCGTCCAGGTGTGTCGCAAGATTTTGAGATCGGAATTCTAAAATTTCAGACCTTTGGAAAGAAATACATCAAGGACAAATTTTCCAATAATTTAAATAACCATTAAAGACAAAAATTACCACTGTACCAACTTATAAATTAATGTTTTTGTCCTCTTTTTAGAAAAATACTTCTTAAACCGCAATTATTATACCAAAAAATCTTTTGTTTCCATGGTGGGATGCCGCAGGGTGAGTGTTTCACGAAAAGGGGCTGTGACTCATAAAAGGTTGTGGACCACTGCAGTAGAAAGTCAATTAATTATCCGAACTAATAGGGACATAGTAATGCAAAATTCACATATAATACGATAAATTTATTTCTAGACCATTGAAAACAGTGTTTAGGAATAGGGTCAAAGTACAGTTCCAAGCAATTATTATTAAACAATACATTAACAATTATTAAGCAGTGCATACAATTTATACGAGGTAAAGAAACACATGTACTGTGAAAGATCTCTCAGTTTCTGCATCATCGGGAGCCCTGATTGCCCTGATCATCAAGGGAAACCTGATAATAAACTTGAAAATGGTTGAATAGCCGAAACGGCTGTTGTTTAGCAACGATAATAGAATATTGAAGACATTAAGACCTAAATCTAATAATTAGTAATCAATTTTCGGAATCGAAACTAACAATTGTTATATACCTGACACGTTTGTTGAGAGCAAGAGAGTCAACAATATTTAAATCTGGAAAGTCGTTACTTATAATTGGTTGCAAGAAAAATGAAGGTGTTAAGGGTTACAATGTGTCATAATCATCGCTTACATATGTCAGAGGTCTTGAGTTGATTATAGATTCGAAATCACATAAAAGGGTCATAATCTACTGACGCCAATCCAAGATTTCTCTGGGCTATTATATTTTTGTTTTGTTTAGTCGTCTAAGTGGCAGACTGCTCAAACAACACAACTTGTATCGAATATTTCACCCACTAATCACATTATCCAATGTCAAGAAAGGGATGCGGAATACTACCCCCCCAGGTGAAACGTGACGTCACGAAATCTGCCAACTAACCAATATGGGAGCCGTGTCCGCGACTGGAATACTACCCCCCCTAGCAAAAGCGGGTCGCCGGAATACTACCCCCCGGAAAACTACCCCCCCAAGCAGGTTCCTACAATTATACTGTTATCGGAAACATACTGTGACTAAACAGTTTAGGTTAGTCCTATAGTTTTTTTTTATTCTAATTATATAAAGTGATAATACAAACGCATCGAAACTTGAGTGTGGGTGACTGGAAAACTGCCCCCCCGATCTCTGACGTCAAAATGACGTAGGAACCTGCTTGGGGGGGTAGTTTTCCGGGGGGTAGTATTCCGGCAACCCGTCAAGAAAACAAAAAAAAACAGTGGGAAGGAAACGTTTTAAACTTTAATTTTTATATTTACAAATTTGATCTAAACATATATTTACATATGTAATCATCGTTGTAAAATTGTAGTTGTCTAAATCAAATGATGCCGCGCGAGAAAGCGCAAGGAAATGACTCAAACTCATCACTTTTTAAGGCACATAACTGATAAACAGATTTGTTTTGAGAAGATGATAAGGACACTATTAGATTCGTTAAGGTTTGAACTTTCTACTACAACTGCCTTCCAATCATTCGGTACTCTTATAGCTTCTTAGATATGATTTTTTCTGTAAATCCTTGCAATTGGACAGTTTTCAACCAATGAGAAAGCACATTTCGCAATCGATGTACCTATTACAAATAGAAATATTTGCATAATGATTTTTATATCAATTTTAAGTGCAAGTTCTATATTTTCATTTGAAAAAAGGAAAACCTGATTTGATGTTCCGATGCTATACGAGTATTTCCGTGAAATACGCACATTTCTCCAACGGCCTAGGTGCATTAGCCATTACATTTGCGCATTGTCTACAGCGCGGTGCTATGGCCGGATCTAGGAACCGCGATGCGGGGGTCCTGGAGCCTTAGGCTCTCTACTCAAAAAATAAATGAGGCTAAATTAAAAAATGTATAAAATAAGGAGTTTAAGCAGCGACAGAAAAAGTTTTTAACTCAAAAATTCTAGTTTCAAAACATATTCTACTGTGTACTCACAATGTATATTTATTGCAACGATATTCCTTTTCGATAACTCGCCGTAAACTGCTCACTGCTCAGCTGTGAAGTGGGCAGTGAAGAAGGTGTGTTGCGCGCTCTTTATAGGTTAAGTGAGCTGGGAATCATTTCCAAAAACAGCAAAGATTCTTCTAATCTTGTCTACAAAGAACTCACCAAACGATTTTCTTTAATGAAACGAAGAAAAAATTCTTATTAGTAAAATCACTTGCAAATGTTTTTTTTTCGTGTACCGAAATTTCATTTTATCTTTGTGAATAAAAAGAACCAAGTTAATTTTGAGTCGTTATACATTTACTGTTTATTATTTTACACACTTACTTCTGTGCAATTATAACAAATACTAGCTGAACCGTACGGCGTTGCCCGTGGTGGTTGGTATTTTCAGTCTTTTTAACGTAATTGTATTCTTTTTAAGTGTTCAGTCAGTGAGTGGTATTTGGCTTTTATATATATAAATCTTAAATAATAAAAGCACTATTGTCATAATAATAAAAGATCTGAAATTGTGATTTTAGTAACATTGATCCCCCCAAATACCTCCTAAAATTTCGAAATTTTTCAAACCCTTTCTTAGTGAGCACCTATAGCCCTAGAAGAAGCTACATACAAAATTTCATTCCAATCCGTTCGGTAGTTTTGAAGAAATTGTGATTTAATAACTTTGATCCCCCCAAACCCCTCCTAAAATTTCGAATTTTTTGAAACCTTTTCTTAGCGAGCGCCTATGGCCCTAGAGGAAGCTACATACCAAATTTCATTCCAATCCGTTTGGTAGTTTTGAAGAAATCGTGATTTAATAACTTTGATCCCCCCAAACCCCCCTAAAATTTCGAATTTTTTTAAACCCTTTCTTATTAAGCACCTATGGCCCTAGAGGAAGCTACATACCAAATTTCATTCCAATCCGTTCGGTAGTTTTGAAGAAATCGTGATTTAATAACTTTGATCCCCCCAAAACCCCCCTAAAATTTCGACTTTTTTCAAACCCTTTCTTAGTAAGCACCTATGGCCCTAGAGAAAGCTACATACCAAATTTCATTTCAATCCGTTCTGTAGTTTTGAAGAAATCGTGATTTAATAACTTTGATCCCCCCAAACCCCACCTAAAATTTCGAATTTTTTTAGACCCTTTCTTAGGGAGCGCCTATGGCCCTAGAGGAAGCTACATACCAAATTTCATTAAAATCTGTTCGGTAATTTTGGAGAAATCGTGGTTTAGTAATTTTTACCTACCAAACCTGCCTAAAACTTCCAATTTTTTAAAACCCTTTTTTAGTGAACACTTATGGCCCTAGAGGAAGCTACATACCAAATTTCATTCCAATCTGTTCGGTAGTTTTGAATAAATCGTGATTTAATAACTTTGATCCCCCAAAACCCCCCTAAAATTTCTAAGTTTTTCAAACCCTTTCTTAGTAAGCACCTATGGCCCTAGAATAAGCTACATACCAAATTTCATTCCAATCCATTCGGTAGTTTTGAAGAAATCGTGATTTAATAACTTTGATCCCCCCAAACCCCCCTAAAATTTCGAATTTTTTGAAACCCTTTCTTATTAAGCACCTATGGCCCTAGAGGAAGCTACATACTAAATTTAATTCCAATCCGTTCGGTAGTTTTGAAGAAATCGTGATTTAATAACTTTGATCCCCCCAAACCTCCCTAAAATTTCGAATTTTTTTAAACCCTTTCTTATTAAGCACCTATGGCCCTAGAGGAAGCTACATACCAAATTTCATTCCAATCCGTTCGGTAGTTTTGAAGATATCGTGATTTAATAACTTTGATCCCCCCAAAACCCCCCTAAAATTTCGAATTTTTTCAAACCCTTTCTTAGTGAGCACCTATGGCCCTAGAGAAAGCGACATACCAAATTTCATTTCAATCCGTTCGGTAGTTTTTGAGAAATCGTGATGAGTGAGTCAGTGAGTCAGTGGGTTTTCGCTTTTATATATATAGATTAGTATTTAAAAACTTGTATTTATCTATTCTTTTTCTGAAAGTAGTTTAAATTGAAAAAAAGTAAAAACCAGTTAATCTCTAAACATTTTACACTTATCATTCATGTAAGTTCTTAAATATGTGTACAACTTGTTTAATAAGGCTTGGTAAAATTTATTTGATAAACTTTATGTTAAACATTTTCCTCTAGTGGTTTTAAGAAAAAATTGCGTACGGTTCCCCTTTTCCCTCCATTGATGTCTGCTCGAGGGGCCCTTGGAGAAATTTTGCACGAGGCCCACAATTTATATATCCGGCACTGGTGGCAGCGTCTCGCTGCACGTTTGTAAGAGTTTTGTTTAGTTGTTCTAATTTAGTGAAACAAAGATTATTTAAAATTGTCAAGTACACTATGATTTATTATCTACAATTTTTTATAATAAAATTTCATTTTGGGGTAAAGCATATATTCCGAAATTCCTATTCAAAGTAGGAGCTCTCTAAAAATATGTTTTCAAGCACTTTATACCAAAAAAATATTCCATACTCCCCAGAACCCCCGTGATAGGAGACAGCCCCCTCCTTGAAAACCGGTTGGATCCGCCCATGATGAACCAACACATGTATTTACATTTATTACCATAGCAACCAATTGAATAAAATAACTGATAAACAACTGTTTGCTCCAATATTTCCATTAACAGCTGATTTCAAACTTTGAAGCAATTATTTGAATTTCTAACTTTTAGGTTAGGTTTTTATTAAAGTGTAAACCTGAGCCTTGCTGGTTCTTTTAACCTTATAACTGCTGTTATAAAATATAATATGGAATAATTTGATTTGAACATTTAACATTATTTACCATAAGTAAATAATGAGCTGGACTTGTGAGAACAATATAGATGAAATAAAACAATAACACAAAATCTCACTACAAATACGTTTAATAAATCAAACGCGTTTCAACGACAAAGTCACCTTCCTCAGTGATAAAGCTACAAAAGCCAAACTACAACTTGGCTTGGATAAAGCTGTTGTAGTTTGGCTTTTGTAGCTTTATCACTGAGGATGGCGACTTTGTCGTTGAAATGTGTTTGATTTATTAAACGTATTTGTTGTGAGATTTTGTGTTATTGTTTTATTTCATCTATTATTTACCATCTTAGCTTTGGGGTTATTTTTAATCCTACACCTTTATTGTAAAGAAAACATAAAACTATTATGTGTATAGAATGATCCAACGGGGTTGGCGTGCGGAGCACGCAATGGTTTCCCCAAGTTTTATATAAAGTTTTAGCTCCCCCACCTCTAGAGGGTAGATCGGCTGGGTTTAGATCTCCTGAAATATGGTACCAATCCCCTTTATTGGTAGTGTTACAAATTTTCCTGCATCTATTTCCAACAAAATTACCCCAATCTCCTTTTCCTTTATCCATGTAAGGACGATTGTTGAATCTGTCCAAAAATAAACTTGTCATGTTAATTTTAGAGCTTCTTGAATATGCGTGTACAAACGAGCGTATCAGTGCAGCCAACAATTCCCATCGTGGTATTGTCGTCATATTCTTTGGGGCGATTCTAGATTTAGCGTACATCAATGGAACTGATGCTTTATCTTGACCCTGAATTCTAATAAAATTACATGCAGCGTAGGCTAGCTGACTAGCATCACAAAATTCATGAAGACTAGTAGTATCAGATGAAAGATTGCCCAAAGGACATAATGTTCTTGGTATTCGACTACGCTCTAGCCAGTGAACGTTATCTACCCACCTTGAAAATGTGTCAGCTATTTCATCTGGAAGTACTTCATCCCAAGTTATCTTTCTCATCCAAATCTTCTGTAACAGTAATTTAGGCAATAGAGACACTGGACAAGTGAAGCCTACTACATCAAATATTCGCTGAGCAACTGACAACAAATCTCGTTTGGTTACATTCTTGTATGGCAATCAAATAGATCTTATGTCACAAAACAAAATTCATCTTCTTTCCTATCCCATAACAATCCTAGTAGGGGGACCACATTTCCTTTTGAAAATAACTCTTTTAAATTGTGGTTATCAAAAGAATAATTACTAACCCATTCTCTCAGTTCGAACGGTCCCAAACTCATAAATTCTGAAGATTCTGTGACAAATTTATTTAGTTCTGATATAGAATCGACACTTATGACACAATTATCTACGTAAAAGCCGCCTTTCAGTTGTCTCTTGTAGTTGAGATTGAGAGTTTTCTAAATGGTGCTTTATTGTGGCTCCTAGAAGAAAAGGACTAGAAGAAATACCAAACACAACACTGCAATGTCTAAAAGTTGTAAATTTTCTTGTGGTATGGTCCTCCCTCTAAATGTATCTGAGGTAATCTCTGTCTCGAGAAGATATATTGATCTGCAAAAAAGCCTTTTTTATGTCGGCCATGACTCAAATCTGATTCTTCCTAAACTTTATAACAAGAGATGGAATTAATTCTACCAAGTTCGGACGTCTAGCCAAACACTCGTTCAACGAATGTCCTCATTTGTCTTTCGCTGATGCATCAAAAACCGGACGTATCTTTGTAGTCGAACTACTTTCTTTTATTACAGCATGATACCTTTGTTACCTTTACCATGTCTGGAACTCTTTCTTTGATGCCTTCACTTAACCACTCTTTAAATACATTATCACCGTCGTTAAATTTATTGAGAATCTGTAGTCTTCTAGTAGTTAACATCAGCCTTCTTTCTGCAACATCACAATTGTCAAGAAGTTCTGGATGACCTTCTAACCATGGCAAACAAACTTCATACCTTTTCTCAACATTAACTTTAACAGTTTCTTTAAAATATCGAGCCGTTTCAGTGTCAATATAGTCTAACACCTTTTTTTCTATTGGATCTTTGATTCCAATTGCCTCTAAACTCCATAAATCTGTAATTTCTGTTTTTTCTATACAAAACAAACTTAAGAGTGAGCTGTTATGGCTTCCTTTGTAAAGCTTTTTACCCATCCTGTGATTCAACCGAGGTAAGTTTCCATTGCGACTAATTTATCATTAATCTCCTGTACAGCTCATGTGAATAGGTCTCCTAAAACATCTGCACTGAGTAAAATTTGTATATCATGTACCTTTTCACCTACATCAGTTAGAACATTAAGTCTAGGTACATAGTTACAAGTTATTTCTTGGTCTATCAAAGATACAGAGATCTTGAAAGATGTATTTACATTTTGTAAAGTAAATAGGTAACTCATATGAGAAGTATGTTTCACATTTACGCCTCCAGACAGGCTATGATTTATTACTTCACTACCGATTTCATGTAGGCCTAGTTTTTTGACACATTTTTGGGTAATGTAAGATAAAGGGGTTTACTGGTGCTGGAACGCACCGTAATGCCGTTCCAGTATTGCTTTTTATAAATTCGTTTACATTTTTTTTTAACGTTGCACTGGACCATCCACTCACTCAATCACGCTCATTTAACACTCGGTTCAGAATTTTAAGTCCGCCAATCGTGAAATCGAAACCTCAAGATACAATACGTTGCGACTATGTGAGCCACCTACATGTACGACGAGCGCTGAGAACGACTACAAATAAGAGACAGATGATTCAGTTTCGAGGCGGCTGAAAAACCAGCCATGCTTGAACTTTTATACTATTAACTTTTCGGCATGAGGCATAACGACTATTAACTAAATAATAGACATTTTGACCAGTTTTTGCTTAAAATAAAAATGTTTCTAAAATTTGCTATGTGCTTTATACAAGTACAAAAATAGTTACATATACTTGTGTACTTTTCTTATAAAAGTAAGCATATTATCTGCACTCTTAAACTCATTAAGGATATGTAAACTCATTAAGAGGGTTTTAGAAGAGAAAATTTCAACATTTTTCAGGGTAGTGCCCCTGTACCCCCCTTCCCGTCACTTCCGATCAGTTCCGGTACTGCAAAAATCACGAGTAAACCCCTGGTAAGATCTCTGTGAACCTGAGTCCAAAAGTACTCTTGCTAGATAACCCTTACCTTTATCATCTTTAACTTTAACTAAAAATGTTTGCAACAATGTTTCTTGAGAACAGTCTTCAAAGTTACTAAGAACTTCTGATTTGTTTTGATCTTGTGGATCAACCCTAGGCCTAACTGAATCATTTCTTGATTGATTCACATCAAGGTCTCTGCACATAATTCTGTAATGTTTTTTACTACAACAAAATGCATATTACAAATACTTTGCATCTTTTTACCATATAGCCTGGTTTTAAGCAGGCAAAACAACACCCTTTCTTAATTACATGGTCCTTTCTTTCATTTAAACTTAATTTCTGAAATACAGAGCCATTTTGTGTACTATGCTATGCCCTCCTTTTGAACAGAATATACAAAATTACTCTCAGTTCCTGTTGATGTATCTGTTGTGAGGATGATTGCTGCCGTAGATTTATTCTGACGAGGTCCATGTATGCCTACCTGTGACCTGTTCTTCCATTGGCTAATGTTAGTTTTCCCTTCGTTGGGAAACAAAGTTGATCACATCCGCAGCATACTTTAAGCTGTACGTGTTTCCTGGGTAGTGCTAAATGATCAACAATGATGGCTATTGCTTCCCAAAGCCAGAACCAAAACAAGAGAAGACTGAGGAAGGGAGAGAGAAAGGTAAAAACTGTCCTTATCAGGACAGACAAAGTCTCAAATCAGACGGCTAAAGATATACACCACAATATAAGTATGAACACATATCACTGGAACGCAGGTGGACTGACTCAGGTAAAGAAACTGAACATCGTGAGACAGTTGAACAAACACGACATTGATGTCTTCTTTATCACAGAGGCCAACATTTCAGAGAAAACCCAATCCCGCTATTAATTTAAAGATTATAACATCAGTTATTTATACAAGTCTAGACAGATCGCAAGTGGCATTTTGGTGGGAGTAAAGAACAGCCTTACTCACAACTTTAAAGTCCTCAAAGAAATGTCGGAGAGTGACAAGTCAAAGATTGCCCAGGTGGAGGTTTGGAAGAATAAGGTTAGATATTGTGCATATGGAATCTACAGCCCACCAAACAACTCCGGCCTGAACATGGATGTGATGAAAGTGACAAACAGGACAATTATAACGGGAGATTTTAATGGACATTCAGTGCGCTGGGGATATCTGGATAGAAACACAGCAGGAAGGGAAATAGAAAACTTCATCGATTCCAATACCATTCAGCTTTTGTAACATTCAAACGACAGGAAGACATATATTCACCACTCAGGAGCACCATCGAACCCAGATCTAGCAATGGTGTCAAGTGACATCTATAGTAGCACATCCAAACATGTTGTAGAAGACGAGGGCAGCGGACATAGGGCTGTAATTACTAAAACAACAATTAAATCAAAGAATGGACAAATGAAAAATCAGCGTAACCTATGGAACTTCAAGAAAGCCAACTGGAAGAACTTCCAAGACACTGTAGAAGTAAATGTGGATAGAATCAACATGGAAGCCAATGCTGGAGTGAGACTTCAACACCTCTCCAGCACCATACTAGAGGCGGCAAAACAACACATACCCAGAGGAAAAGTCAGGAAATACAAACCCTTTTGGAACAAAGAGTTGGAAGATCTGAAGAATAGGAGAAACATACTGAGGGACAAAGCAGAAAAACACAATGACACAAAGAACGTTCAAGAGTGGCGAAGAGCAAATGCATTATATATCAGGCACGTACGAGAGGCAAAAAGAAATAGCTTTTCCAGGTTCATAGGACAACTGAACTATAGAACAAACAGCGGCAAAGTTCACGGATACATAAACACTCTAACAGATAAGTGGGAAGAGAAACCTACTGCCCCAATAAAAAGTACATCGAAACCATTGCATTGTGATAATGAAACTGCAAAGAAGTTTAACACTTATTATAAAGAAGTGCATAAGCTATCTCAACAGAACAAGAAACATGACAGAGTTATCAAAAAACAGCTCAGCGACATCCCAATTAGACGAAGCCTTGATGTCTTCACCAAGGATTATACCATTGCTGAACTAGATATAGCAATTTCAAAGCTCAAAGTAAATAAATCTCCTGGACCCGATAAAATCCACTCAGAATTCATCAAAAACTTGGGAAAAAGGGCTAAAGAAATATTAATTGGAATCTTTAATGAAATATGGGCTAGAAAATCTGATATGCCATCCATATGGAAAAAAAGCAATCATCATCCCCATCAAAAAACCGAAAACCTTGGGCGACGAAATACACAACTACAGGCCAATCTCCCTGACCTCGATAATTGCGAAAACAATGGAAAGAATGGTTGCGGCAAGATTACAGTACTATCTGGAAAGCAACAATTTAATCTCCAATAACCAGGCAGGATTCAGGCCTCATTATACACCTATGAACTAATTTACACTGACGGTTCAAAAATTAAAGGCGAAACCGGAGCAGGAATATTCTGCGAGCATTTTTCCCACTACTTTGCGCTGGGCCCGGGATCTACCGTGTTCGAAGCGGAACTATTCGCAATCAATGAGGCATTGAGACAGATAATAATGAGGCCATGGATGAATAACAACACTGTGATTTTGGTCGATTCCAAGTCAGCATTGCAAGCAATTGCTGAAAATACACCAATATGTTCTCTGATTGAATCAATCCAGAAGAAGTATAAATAGTCAAGCATATTACCAAGAAAATAGTCCTGCAGTGGATCCCATCACATGTGGGCATTCAAGGCAATGAGCGGGCAGAC
>JAGFPH010000775.1:305588-322786 GCA_018207615.1 Philaenus spumarius | reverse complement strand
TTTTTAACATTTTTGTAAGTGGTAAGGGTAACCATTTGCAACATTGTAAAAAATCTAATTTTGGATTCTAATTGTTACATTTATTACACCAAAAGAAGCACTGTAGTAAGTAGAATTACTACCTGTAATTTACCTTTATTTAAAGTGGAAAGGTTAAACATATCTCTAATACGTTCCGAAATATAACCTCTATCTATAGCCCTCTAGTAGCCATGTTGTTAAAGGCTGGCCATGAGGAATTCCTTAAAATAAAAAACTTGAAGTTCCATCATATGAAGACTACCATAAAACATATGATGAACGGAAACCAGGGTAACTTTCACTCATGCAAACAAATTCGATTCGTCAGGTTAGGTTATTTTAGGTTGCAGAAGAATATGTTAGGTTATGTTTATTCTTATAATTTGATAAGTTTCATTATATTAAACATTCTTCCACGATGAGAAGTTCCAGCTAGGGACACTATTGGTCAATCGTTACAATAAACAAACAAAAACAAAATTATTCTTTTAATAATTCGATCACGCAGCTGAACCGCTAAAGTAAGTTAAGCGAATTTCCAAAATTAAATTTATATGTTTTAAGGTTTCAACCAACAATTTGGGAAATTGGCCTACTCACGAAGGCACTGAATAGCTAGCTGTCTGCCTGTAGGATATTTGTTTGCACTTAAGCCTCCAGCTTCGACTCAAGCGCTGCTTAGTTCCACTCCTGGCCCTGGGTTATCTTCCCAAATGCACTCCACGTGCCAACAGGCGCGTCCACAGGTTGCGGATAGTGGCACGACCAGCAATGGTCAACTGCGAGATAAGTAGGCGAAGCCTAACGAATAATCAGTCGCGTACAATGAGGCGGTAGTCCTCTCACCCCATGGTGGCTACCTTCAAAACCATTGGTTAGCTACCCAATCCCATGTATGTGGGCAACGGGCGCAACCCTTGGTAGAGTAAATGGGATAGGGTGATACGAAAGTTCGCCCGACGGTGACTCGTCCAATGGCTTGGGTAACCTTGCCAACACGAGTACTACGAGTGGAGGGTCCCTTTCATCCCTTCTTGCAGTAAAGACTTCTTCTGGGGTTTAGCTCCCTGATTGAAGACTTCTTTCGAGGGAGGGGAGGAATCATATTCCAGGTCGGAGGCTATTGCACCAACCAACGACAGGGAAGCCTGCTCCTGGGGTCGTAGGAGCATACCCCGGCAGAACTAAGCCTCGCGAGTTCTGCCCTTAAAGCTGCCAGGAGGCCACCCAATACCATGCTCTATGGGAAACGGGCGCATCCTTGCGGCAGGGTGTGAGGTAGGGCTACGCGTAAGCGTACCCTGATGGTGACTCGTCCCACGTGGCAGAGGTAAACCTGCCGACACGGGATACGGGGGAAGGAGCACCACTGGGTATTAACCAGTGCCTTCCATATGGAGTTGGTCTCGTAGGGGCAGTGAACTCGCTGATATTAGTGGAACGTTAGAAAGGCCTCCTTTTCGCACGAGTGGGTGTTGGTGGCAAACCCACGGGCTCACATACACCGTATCTAACACTTATTGTGTTAATCTCTTCGTTCCACTAGCAACAGAAAAACTCGCTTCGCTCGTAGAGTACAAACTCGGTAGACGGCCTCGGATCAGAAGATGCCACGATAAAATCCCCACTTGTACCGGGTACTTTTATGATATTTTACGTTTTGATCGATTTTGGAAAAACCAAGCGAACTATAAGGTCGTGTAAAAAAAACAAGTTAGGCCTATGCAAAATAATATCCTAAATTCATTTTTGTAGAAAAAACTCTAAAAACGTTTCATTCTAGTACGAAAAATGTCATAAATAGTTACTTCCAGTCAAAAAACGTGCTTCCAGTTGTTGGATTTTTGGCTAAATAACTCGTCCGAGAGACTTATAAAACCAATGTGTGTACTAAATATGGACCAAATCCGACGTAAAATACATACAATTTTTAACGACACATAAAACGTATTCTGAGGACTATGATCGGTGCTCATTGTCCGTGCGACTCAACCAACTAACGTGTGTACCACCTTTTGAAAAAATCAGACTTTTAATGAGGCCGTTAGAGTGCGAACACACACATATATATCATTTTTAATGACACGCCAAAACGTTTTCTGGGGACCATGCTCGGTGCTCATTTACTACTCCCGACCGTATGTCTCACCATAAGGGTAACTGCTACGGAAATTCGCTAATAATATACAGTTTAGACTCACCTTTCACCTCCAGGAGAATCCCTGACCAACTTGACTGCGAAGAGGAACTGCACCGCACAGACCAATAAACAACACAGATTCAGTGATAACGACAACGCGCACAGAGCAAGAGTCACTTCATACACAACAACGTACTCATCAGGTGAAATCACAGTCAACTGTTCCGAACGTAATAGTTCCCTCACTTCTGCAGCTGTTACCGGGGAGATCTTTAGTAAAAATATCAGTGATAATAGCGCTAACAATAACGACACTAGACATAACAATCCTAAAGAAGTCAACATTTCTTTTACACCGGCTTCTTTACTTTTGTCCATAAATCTACTCACATTGACGGGTATTAAACTAGGTTGTTCCTCCCTGGATATGTGTAAACCTCCGTTAGCTACCTTACCCGGTGGAACCGAACCTCCGCTGATACCTAAAGGGCTGACGCTGCTGGAATTACCTCCCAGAGAATGTTTTGATGTACTCAATGTGGATACGTTCAAACTGTGAGTATGACTATGGTTCGGGATGACTCGTGAATGTCCGTAGGAATGGTTCATACGGGGACCGTTGGAATGGTGGATCCCACCGTTCCCGATTCCGCCGTTGCCCATTCCCCGTTCCACATTGGTCGCGGACAGCATGTGTTTCAACATCGCCGAACATTGGATCACGGATGCGATCCTGGGCTGAGGCTGTTACTGTAGAAGAAGGCGAGGTCCATCGTGGTCGTCACTATCTCTCCATTGTGTCCTGACGTCTTCCTGTAAATACAAATCAAGAATTACTCTGCGATCTGTTTAGTTGAAAATTTAATAACTTTATTCTAATGAATGATTATAGATACAAAGGAAACGAAAACTTAGAATCAATCATTTTAGCCACGGATCAATTTTTATAATATTAATTATAAGAGATTTTCTACTCACGTCAATGATCCTTGTCTGTTTTTCTCTATTTAAAAAAACAATTGCAATTTCGGACTTATCAGTCCATCATCAGGTTATATATAAGAACACTACGAACACAAAATAACATACAAACAACACATATTCACTCCGTTTGGAGATCGTAAAAGTTCAATGCGCACTGTCGTATCGCGAACATTGACGTGCACGTCGTTTGGTAAATTAGCACTGACTGACGCTGAGGTGAACAGTACCGTAGGTACTCCCTCCCCGTCCCTAACAATACATTGAATGACCAACAATCATTCAAATCAAACTTATTATTCGATACGATAATCACGAGACAGGGAGGGAGTACCTACGGTACTGTTTACCCCAGCGTCAGTCAGTGCTAATTTATCAAACGACGTGCACTTCAATGTTCGCGATACGACTGTGCGCATTGAACTTTTACGATTCCAAACGGAGTGAATATGTGTTGTTTGTATGTTATTTTGTGTTCGTAGTGTTTATATATATAACCTGATGATGGACATATAAGTCCGAAATTGCAATTGTTTTTTTAAATAGAGAAAAACAGACAAGGATCATTGACGTGAGTAGAAAATCACTTAGAAACGAAAACGTTGCTGTGGGTTGGCAGCAAACGAAACATAGAAATAATAACCTAAGCATAGTAGACCGTAGATTGTGTAGATTCACGCAAAACGATAGAGCCATAGGCGGATCTAGAAAAAATTTCTTGAGGGGGCTAATTTAGTGTGAACGCACCGGGGGTCTGGGTGTATAAAATAATGGGGGAAATGTATAATTAGGCACCTGGAAATCACATTTCCGCAATCTTCGTTTGTGTGTGTTTTTTTTTTTTTTTATATAAATCTATAATTGTAATACCTGAACTAAGTTATCGCACCTTTCTTAAAATTAAAAACATACTAAGTTTGGCACTACTGTGTAGGATTACTCTGGAATACACTTAAATTTAAAGGTGGAAATAGAAGACAAAAAATTAAAACGCAATAACTAATGTTTATTGTTATTTAACAAAATTGTTACATTTTAAATTAAAATATTTACTATTATTATGAACTTCCTTTGAAATATTAATAGTCAAAGTATAAACCAAAGTGTCTACATCAAGTGTAATTTTCTGTTCTTCATAGCGAACCTTTTCTACAATATCTTGGGTTTGAATCTGTTCTCTGAGTATTTTCTTCAATATGTACAACAAAGATAAGTTTGAGAATCTCTCTTGCAACATTGAAGTTCTCAACCAGTTCTTGATCCTTCTCCATAGCAGAGAAACTTCTTTCACACGAGGCTAAGCCAGAGAGGACAGTCCTCTCTGGGCTGAGCTTATAGGAATAGAAGCAGATATTTTGATTGTCCTAAATAAATTAGTAAATGTTTCTTGCTTAACTATTTCCCTCAACTCTT
Source organism: Philaenus spumarius (assembly GCA_018207615.1). Taxonomy (NCBI): domain Eukaryota; kingdom Metazoa; phylum Arthropoda; class Insecta; order Hemiptera; family Aphrophoridae; genus Philaenus; species Philaenus spumarius. Next base: position 318,231 of record JAGFPH010000775.1, on the reverse strand, counting down.
CGAATTTTACTTTGACGCTAATGACCTTTTTATTGTCTATCAAATTGTGTTGTGACAATGCTATAGATTTAAGTAAATTATTAGCTACTGCCATTTCTGCTTCAAGTAAAGCGGTGTCTACTCTCTGTCCCATCATAATGTTCAAGGAAGGCTTTCGATTTTTCAAAACTCAAAAGCTTTGAGGGATGTGTGACGTGTGACGGATGTTCTCAAAGGTCAGGATTTTCTAGTCCGCTTCCGGTCCCGCTGTACTGTACGACGACATTTATATCGCAGCAGCATAAGATATTTGTTCCTAGAGAAGTATGTTTTTATAAGAGCTTCAGTCTTGTTTATAATATTGAATTAAGCGAGTAGTTATGAAATTTAGAACATACATTTGAACTTGTTATTACCGTTTCTGTTAAAAGTTGTCTTTTTCTAACAAAAACCAAAGTAACCAAATTTTTGTGAATTGATTTATGCGTTTTTTGAGGTCTAAACCCCCTCCAAGTCCTACAAGTAAGACTGGTTGTGCCTCATCCTGAAGTGGTATAGACTATAGAAAACCAACCTGTGAACCGAATATGATCCAAATCGGAAGGTAAAAGCTGTTGTTAGAGTGCGAACACATACACAATTTTTAACGTGACGTGTTCTGGGGACCATAAACGGTGCTCATTTACCAGTCCCGACTTTAGGTCAAACTGCAGTAGCTCATTTTTCCTATGAAAAATTATTCGCCAATAACAAGATTAGTAAATACTGTTCTTTTGCCATATAGCATACTAGCTGACCCATACGGCGTTGCCCGTGGTGGTTGGTATTTTCAGTCTTTTTAATGTAATTGTAGGTCTATTCTTTTTAAGTGTTCAGTCAGTGAGTGGTATTTGGCTTTTATATATTTAGATCTTAAATAATAAAAGCACTATTGTCATAATAATAAAAGATCTGAAATTATGATTTTAGGAACTTTGATCCCCCAAACCCCTCCTAAAATTACGAAATTTTTCATACCCTTTCTTAGTAAGCACTTATGGCCCTAGAGGAAGCTACATACCAAATTTCATTCCAATCCGTTCGGTAGTTTTGAAGAAATCGTGATTTAATAACTTTGATCCCCCCAAAAATCCCCCTAAAATTTTGAATTTTTACAAACCCTTTCTTAGTGAGCACCTATGGCCCTAGAGGAAGCTACATACCAAATTTCATTTCAATCCGTTCGGTAGTTTTTGAGAAATCGTGATGAGTGAGTGAGTGGTATTTCGCTTTTATATAATACTAGCTGACACGTACGGCGTTGCCCGTGGTGGTTAGTATTTTCAGTCTTTTTAACGTAATTGTAATCTTTTGAAGTGTTCAGTTAGTGAGTGGTATTTATCTTTTATATATATAGATCTTAAATAATAAAAGCACTATTGTCATAATAATAAAAGATCTGAAATTATGATTTTAGTAACTTTGATCCCCCCAAACCCCTCCTAAAATTTCGAAATTTTTCATACCCTTTCTTAGAGAGCGCCTAAGGCCCTAGAGGAAGCTACATACCAAATTTCATTCCAATCCGTTCGGGCGTAATTTGAGGATGATCAAAAACGCATTGAAAACGCAAGGAAAAATGCAAAAACGCCTATTTCTGGCGTAATTTTGGGAGAATCTCAAACATTTTTTAACAGACTACTTTTAGGCCTTAAACGAACCTAAGTACCAAATTTCAACATTTTCTGCCAATTAGTTCTCGAAAAAGCTGAGAAAACGCAAAAAATCGCTAGAAAAACGCGAATATTGGGCGTATCTTTGGGATGTTTTCAAAATCCGTTCTTAGTGCGCGTCTAAAGGTCCAACTGAACATGCATGCCAAATTTGAACTCATTTGGTTCAGTAGATTTTTAGTTCTGCTGATGAATGAATGAGTGCCATTTCGCTTTTATATAGATAGATATAGATAAGTAAAGTGTTCTAACTGGATTTAAAATACTATGTTAAACCATTACACGATTGTGGGAGCGAAGCGCACGTGGGTTGGCGTGGGAGTATGGAGGCGTCTCCCTAGTCTTACTTAAAATAAAGCTTAGAGTAATTGTAATAGAGTCAATTAAGGGTTGATTATTGCGCAGAGTGAACACGGGAGTTGGCGTGGGGAGTACGCAACGGTCTTCTTACTTTACCTGACGGAGGTTGGTAATTTGAGAATAAATAATCAATTGTGTAAGCGAAGCAAACGCTTTGGGGGAGGCAAAGAGCTCTACCTTTAACTGGATTAGAATAATCCGCTTATACGTGATTTGTAAAGCACGGCCGGAGGATTTACCCTGAAACTTATACGAAGCTGTCTTTAGTCAGTTTGTAAACTTGGCGTTAAATAAATCTTTGAGGTGCGGAGTTAAAATAGCGTGCCATGAATTCCGTACTGGAGAGGCGGCCTAGCTGTGCGCGGCACTTGTGGAAAGGGTGGATAGTAGGAAGAGGGCTTTCTACAAACATTAAGGGAGCCATACACATTCCAGCAGGTCTGTCGTCAGTTACGCCCGAACAGTTGGCCGTACTACCAGAGCTGGTTGAACTGAACAACCAAGACCCACAAGCAGTTGACATCTTACAATAACAATCATGTGATATTAGAGATAAATAAAACGTGGATATTTAATGTTTTTAACTACCATGCTCCTGTATTAATACATTTTTTTTTTGCCTTTAAACCCAAAAAAAATGTATTAATACGCTACCAGGGAGCCCTTACAGACAAATCTTTCCTGCCGCTCTTTTAAGGAGTACCTCTTCTTATGGTTGGTTTTACCATTGTAATTGGATAACCTAATAGAACTCCGATCCAATGCAATATTTCAATCCACTGGAAATTCGACGATAGTGGCGCGATCTATGGGAGGAACGACGGAAGCGGTGTGTAGCACCAATGCCTTGAACGATTTCTCCCGGCGCGATCATGGAATATTTTCCCGACAACCTTTTTCTCGCCACACAGCCGCCGGCCGTATACATGCATGATCTATTTTATTATTCATGATCTATGGTTTTACCCTCTGAAGAAGAACCTTTCCTACAGGTTCCAGAAATAAATCCTATCCTACCGCTTCCTGGAATATAATCTTCTGATGAGAAACTTTCCTACTGCTCCCAAGAGAAGAATCAACCCTATAGATTTTTAGGGCGGGGACGACGTTTGCGCAAATCAACTATAAACAGTTTTTTTTTTCCTTTTGATAGCAGACCTGGGCCCCTGACAATTCAGCTAAATGTCTAGTCTTATATTTTTAGTAAACTCGAAGATCCCTCTCACTATTGTAGAACTATTATCTTCATCTAACTTAATGCGCAAGTATTTAGCAAAATGGCTTTCGCCGTTTTCCCACGCCTCGCACTCGAGTGTTTAGGAGTGTTTTCTGGCTTACCACGTGGTCGGCAAGAAGGTTTTTCATCATGCAGCCCCATCGTCCGTACATTTTCCAATAAATAAACAGCTTTTCAACAAAAATTTCTAAATTTGGCCGTTGGAACTGTATAAATATAACTCTTTTAACTGTAGCGTTAACTATTTATTAGTATAGAAGTAGGCACAGTAAGCCTGGAGGATTGGGTTGTGTCAGATCTGTGTTTGCTCAGATGCAACAAAGCTCGAAGATTAGATAACCCAGACAAATATTCATACGACTGTGAAACAGTTTAGGTACAATTATTTTTTTAATATTTATATTTCTAATAGTACTAATAATGGTATTTCCTTTTCAGCAAATATAAGATCTGCACCTACGAAAATTCAGGTGTAATTGTTTTCAGCAATTCCAATACAAATTTGACCTTTAGTATCATGTTTATCAATGTCTACATTCACATTAGAAAGATGAGCTATTTGCAGTGACCCTTACGGTGAGACCTAAGGTCGGGAGTAGTAAATAAGCACCGATCATGGTGATCTGAATAAGTTTTAGGGTGTTATTAAAAATGTTATATATATATATATGTCTTCACAATTTAACGGCCGCATTTTATGTCCGATTTGGTACTTGGTTTTTAAATGATTCGGAAGAGTTCATTGACCAAAAATCCAACAACCGGGAGTACTTTTTGACCGGAAGTAAAATTTCTTTGAGATTTTTCATACTAGAATAAAAATTTTGGGGTTTTATGTAAAAAAAAATCGCAGATTATTCTCCACATTTGGTTTTTTTACACAACCTTATAGCTCGTCTGGTTTTCCCAAAATCGATCAAAACGTACCAACCAAAATACTCTAAAAGTACTATAAAATACACGAGTTTTCCGCTGCGAGTGTTTCCTCTGCGAGCAGAACGAAACATCTCGTGAGCCGCGGCTGGAGGCTGAGGTGCTAACAAATTCTACTAATATATTTCGTACACGTAAGCAGCCATTCAGCGCCTGTGTAAGTAGACCAATTTCCCAAATAGTTGGTTGAAACCCTAAAACATATATAAACTTATATATTTTGGAAATTCGCTCAACTCACGTCAGCGGTTCAGCTGCGAGAACGAATTATTTATAATATGTAACAGATGTTTGAACTGAAATACAATACAGTAAGCATTTTTCGTTGATTTTTATTTTTGTTTGCTATTAGTTTGTTAATCTAACCTAACAAAGCTGTTGATTGTGAATGATAATAAACTAATTCGAAATTTGCTAAGTTGATTGCTATGTTAATGAATGTAAACAAAGATAATTATGTTGCTACTTCTTTTGATCCGAACAGCTGTTTTATCCAAATTTTCAAGCTTTAAACAAGTAAATGTGTGCGATCGTGGGACCCCCGTCAGGAACGAAGTTCATCACGCCTTTTCTTCAATTCGTTTACCAGCCTTTACGGCAACATACACACATAATTTCAATTGCTGTTTATTATTAGTTGTTTTCTATACAAATATTTACTGTTTCCATACGTTTAATGTTATTATAATAAAGGTGTAAAATTAATTATACCATCAAAGCTAAGATGGTAAACACAGTTAAACGTCCATTCAATAAACATAAAATGTTGGTTCATCAGTCTAGGCCTAACCTAAAATTGTTGTGTGTATGTTTAATTTATTTTACTTCTTAACGGCAACATACATACCTAAAATTATTATTGTATGCATGTCGCCGGTATAAAGAATACTCTTAATCAAATTAGACATGATTATGATAAATAGTATGTCAATATTTGATTAGGCGAAATTAAATTGCAAACATTGTATTTGGCAGGTAAAATAAATTAAATATACACATGATAATTCTAGGTTTGTCCTACCTGCAGCTGGACATGAACGACGTAATAATGTGGCCACAAACATTTTTATTAAATTTATACGACGAGTTTTACTCCGATTTTGTGTGTGTTAGTGTTATGTGTTCGTGTATGTGTTAGTACAAGCCTGACGAAGCCGACAGTGTTCGGCGAAACAGCGCTGTAGCTATATTCTACAATTACGGACTGAAGACTATTAATACAAGGTAATTATAACGATAAAATAAACAGTCCGAGGCAAAAGAATAAACTCTATACAACATTTTATGTTTATTGAATGTAGCCTATTTCAGCGCTTGACGCAAAACACATGTTTCTTGAATGTATTTACATTCATTGCCATAGCAACCAATTTAATACCGCTTTTTCGTTACTCGTATTTTATATTTGTCATTGCCATAGTAACCAATTAATAACACTTTTTTTCGTTACACATTACATTTTCTATTTGTTAACTCCTACCGCAACCCGCGTTAAGGAACTTCGTTCCAATAAAAGTTTTCGTTTTTGTACTATCTCAAATGGTTTTGCTCCACGTTGATTCTATGTCAGTCAGGATAAATCCTCTTAAATATAGTCTACAGATAAGCTGTGTGTTGTCACACCATGTATAAGGAGGTTTGGTGGTATTTAAATGAGTACTTAAGAATGCAGAAACAGTCAAGGACACACGGCACATTTAGGTCGGCTCGACCGTGCAATATTGTTTCCAGTCTACAGGTATTGGATGTAGAAAGCTTATAGCAAACCATAACTGAAATATTCACCTCTCTCTTAGCTCATCCAACAGTCGTTCTATCCCTCTCTCTTCCTCCCATTTGAATCTGCCAGGCGTTGTATAGTTCTTGTGAAATTAAAATAAAAACTGTCAAAATAAAATGTTAAATCTTGGATATTATTGGTCTTGTCTTTTCGTACGTGGTTTTAGGAGGTTCTTGCGTTCAGTTATGGCAATTTCGTATTCGTGACGTCACCACTTCAAGTAAATATGGCCGCCCATTTTTAACTATTACGTGTAATAAATATTTACTAATGTACTAACCCTGTAAATAAAATAAAGAATCGCCTGACAACAAGTCTATTTAATTAAGGATCGGCAGGAGTGAAAAAATACTTCTGGTTTGACCGCAGCTCACCAAGTGGCAGAGCTGTACACTACTAGCATTGAGTTTGTGTGCGTTTAATTCTTCCGCTAGCAAACATAGGGCAGCTTCTAGAAACATAGAGGCGGAAAGTATAGGGTTACAGACGTAACCCTGACTGTAAACGTACTGAAATGCGTGACAATGTACGTATGTGTTATTAAACACAGTTTCTCTCACAAAATTAACGGATATATTATTTTTCTAGTATTCCTCCGCGAGCAACAAGTTGCTAACCACCAGAGTGCAGGCTAAACACTCTAGTAGGTACAAAATTATATCTTAATGTTCTTCATTCATCAAGCCCTTTAAAATAAGGTATCACTTGATGAGGGTTGTATTTAAGATTTTTTAATTACCCTCTCCCCCCCCCATTTTGTTCGGTTAAACCAAAATTCATCTGCCTGTGTCATAAAGAAGCTCATTTATTTATTTCTACTTGTTCCAAACTTAAGGGCGGGGGTTGGACTTTTTGGACACCCTGTAAAAGAGTATAATACGAAAACTTAAAGGTATATTCTTATAAGTACATAGACGTACACTAAGAACGGACTTTGCAAAATTTTTATTTTAAAAATTGTGGAAATACCGGGGTTTACTACCAGCACTATAACAGATGATTTGGATCGGCTTAACAACACATGTTTGTTGAATGCATTTACATTCATTACCATAGTAACCAACTTAGAAAATTTAGAATCAGTTAACTGTTTGTCACAACCAGTTTGTTTGGGTTAAAATCAACGAAAATGCTTACTGTTTTGTAATTCAAACATCTGTTGTTACATTGTTATAAATACAACAGGTGATTTGCACACATACATTTCTTGAAAGCATTTACATTTACTATCAAAGTAACCTGCTCGACAAATTTAGAATCGGTTAATGCTAACGACCAACAACGTTTTTAGGTTAGATTTATATCACTCTATTAGGCCTATATAAAACATCGTGTCGTTCAAACAAAAAACCTGAACCTACTGCGTATGCGTCAGGATCTATGATACCGCACAATCACCGCCCTTCCCTGATCCAAGTGCCTCTGTCCTTATCAATCAGAGAAAATATCAAATTATAAATACAGTAGGAAATATATGTGAAGAAGCGGTTGGCTGTATGCGCAGAAGCAGAGAAAGCCAATGCGCATGCGCTAACAGCGTGGAGGTCAGCGTAACGAGTCAGTCGGTGACAGAGGTTAGTCGCGTTATCTAGTGCACTGCCTTTTCTAAAAACATTGTCGTGTTTTATTATTTCTGAACTGTAATCAACTTAATGAAATTGTTATAAATATTGTATATATTGTTATAAATATTGTATATATTGTTATAAATATTGTGTATATTGTTATAAATATTATATAAATTATTTATAAATATTGTTCATAACTTTTAAAAACATAGCCGTAAAAACAGACTGGTTAGTAGTGTACTCAGCAGTAAAATCCCCACCCCGCCACACAACATACCTCTTCCCTTCCACGCTCATCTGCGCGGCCCGCTTCTTCACATATATTTCCATCTGTACTGTAACCTGTTTTCTTCACCGCGAGACGCAGCGGGAGTTGGTGAGCGAAGCGAACAGGGAAGGAGCCCCTACTCTACAGTAAAATATAGATACAGTATTCTAAATGATTTCACTCCGAACTAAGCAAGCGGAGCAGAGCTCTCGTATTACTAAAATGACTGCAATTGTTGCAGGAAGTATGCCGGAACAGACATAATGCTTCCATTTTTCAGATTATACAACCGTGAAACAAACAACTACCGCGATAGTCTGTTACCGCTCTGTTTGCTAAACCAGTCGGTATAAACTTTCCATTTAGTCACGTAACATAACCTTAAAAACGAATAATATGAAAATTTAGATTTTTAAACAGTAGACAAGTTTAATTTATCCGTTTAAATACACAGCTTTTGAAGTTATACTTCTTTGCGCCCGTTGTAATCGGGATGGGGTGTCGGTCGAGAAACCACGTCACGCGTTAGGAGTAAAATCCGGAAAGTGCCTTTTTATACCTTTTCTCCACAAGAGATACCTCAAGAGTCTCGCTGGGTGAGTGTATAACGCACGCGGCTTCCACGCTAGAATCCCTGGTTCGATCCCCGGCTGGGAATTTTTTTTTTTAAATTATAGGAAAGTATACGAATGTACGAATGGCCAAAGAAGTATAACTTCCACCGTCTGGTCCGATAGTTCTCAGTGGCATTTCCATTAACGGCTGATTTTATACTTTGAAACTAATTGTAAATCTATTCTCTGCTCCCCCGTCTTTATTAGTCTAAAGAAGTTAAACAACAACAAAAACAAGAGAATAATTTGATGGTTAGGGTTTTTATAATTAATAGACTTCAGTCGTGCTGCTACTATTTTAAGGGGGGATACCTTGTCCGCCATATTCAATCTGATTCCCATAAGAGCAATGCTATAGAATAAGTCATTTTTTCCCGTTAATTCATTGAATAAATTAAAAAATTTGGTTTCATTTTGAAGTACTGTCATATGCGGGTGTTGATTGCTGAATTCATTTTCAAAAACCGTTTTATTGTTTTCATAAACGTATGATATAAATAGTAAACTTTATTAATTTTTTACTCAGTTGCAAAAAGAGATATTGCAAAAAAAACCTTAGCAATCAACACCCAGAATCTATTTTACAGAAAAAAATATAACTTTCGTTTTTTGACGAAAATGACACCAACATATGCTCAATAAACGGTACCAGGAACTGGCACATACTTTCTCACAAACATATTTAAATTGTTAAACAGATTCACTGTCACTTGTAGGGTGGGGTAGGAGAGGTGATTTTTTATTAAAGTAGAAGATTAACTAATAAATATTATTATTATTATTATTATCTAGAGAGAAAACTATTTGATCGATTTCGAACAAATTTGCACCAAACACGTCAATTAGGCCTGTATAGATGCACGATAAAAGGGTTTGAAATTTTTTTAAAAACAACCCCCTTTATGGCCAAAAACCCCCAAAAATTAGTTATTATTATTAGCTAAACGAGAATTTTTAGAAAGATGCGGTTTTTTGCATTTGGTAGGGTACATTAAAGGCTGCAAATAAGCCAAATTTTATCAAAATCGTTGGAACCGTTTTTTTTATAAAAAAAATAATAACTGATTTTTGGGGGGTTTTTGCCAAAAAGGGGGTTGTTTTTCAAAAATGTTCAAAACCTTTTTTCGTGCATCTATACAGGCCTAATTGACGTGTTTGGTGCAAATTTGTTCGAAATCGATCGAATAGTTTTCACTCTAGCTTTGTATACATGCAGACATACATACAGACATATATACAGACATACATTTTGTACAAATCACTTTTTTGGACTCAGGGGGTCCCACAAAAATTTCCACAAAAATCTCAACATCGATTTTTTTTACTACACTATAGTATAGTGAGAAAGTAAAAGTGAAGGTATGGTTGGGTGATTTTAACATTAGGGAATTTAGGGACCCTTTCTGAATTTAGGGACCCGAGCATTAACTTGTAGTATAATTCCTGTTAAATCTTAAGCTTAATGATCTGATTTAGACATCTATATATATATACATATTATTATATAACAGGCTAGTCCTGACCGACTGACATAGAATCAACGTGGAGCAAAAACTACTTTAAATACAAATACGAAAAAGTAAAGGTATAGTATGCTTATAGGAGTCATAGACGCAAACTAAGAAAGGATTTTGCAAAAACGTAAAAATTCGAATAAAACAGCTGTTCGGATCAAAACCTTAGCAACACATGTTTGTTTACAATAATTACAATAGCAACCAACTTTAGAAATTTAGAATCCTTATATATTATTTCTCAAAGGTGTTTTTTTTTTTTTTTTTTTTTTTTTGTGGCAGTACCATATTCCCTTAATTCGTCATCAAAATTAATAATTCCAACGTCATTTTAAAGCTTATGTTCTCCGCTTAATAGCTTAATATTCATGTTTTCGTTTAAAATAGTAGTTTACGCAACGATTGTATTATGAAGGCCTTTAAGCCACGAGTGAGATGTAAGTTGGAACACGAGCGAAGCGAGTGTTCTAAATATCTCACGAGTGGCTTAAAGGCTGAATACAATCGTTGCGTACACTACTTTATCTACGACCAAAAATATACAGGCTATTTGATGTTTGATGTTGATTGTAGATTTAATCATTGAATAAATAGACCAAAGCGAACTAGGTTTCTTATCTTGGGCCAATTCCTCAAAATACGCAATGAAAACATTCTCGGAAAACGAACTAACACCATTTCTAGTTTTCCACTCCATAAACTGGTTATAAACCTTTTCATAACGAAATTTAGATTTTTCTGGCAACAAATTGTTCAGAGCCGAATTTGCTTTTGTATTAATTTCCTCTGGAGTTAAACAAAATTCATCACTATCACTCATGTTTGCGGAATGCGTCAACTCACGTTTGAGGTTAGTTACAATAACACACTAACATCCGGAACGTATGGGTACAATCAGCTGATGTACGAATAGCGTTATTTTTATTACAACTCTACTTCCGTCAAATGACGAGCTCTCATTGGTCTAGAGCCTATTATGTAAAGTGACTCCTGTTAGGTAATGATATCATTACCTAATCGGGTTGGCTTTTGGTTTGTAATGTACCTCTTTCTGATGTTACTTGTAATAGCGTTATTGGTGTTTATTGCAATGGTCGTAGATAAAATAGATTTAAAAACTTCCATACGAAAATTCATATGATTTGTAATAAAAATCGCCATCTATTAACAATCTGTTTAACTAACATGACAGCTGTAAGTTAGATGGTTTACATTCTAAATGCCAGTGTAATCTATCACACAAATCAATCAAATTAAACCAAAGTAAATAAATCAACGTAATTTACTTAATCAAATCAAATTATTAAATCAGGTAAGTACTAACTTGCAAAATATTCGCACGGGTGAGCAAGTCAGTTTATTATTCTTCACAGCCAACCAGCTTGTTTAGGTTATAGGTAAGCAAACGCAATCAAAAAATCCTTACTTCATTTTAATTCAAACATCTGTTGTTACATACTATAACTAAAACAGCTGATCTGGATAAAAACTTAACATAATTTTAGGTTAGGCTTGCAATTAACAAAAAACACGTTATTTGCAACCAATTTGGTGAATTTTGAGTCGGGTAATTATTCTTCACAACAGTTTTTTTTAGGTAAAAGGAAACGAAAGGCTTACTGAATCAAACAATGCACGAAAAATGCTTACTGTATTATAATTCAAACGTCCATTGTTACATATTACAAATAAAATAGCTGATTTGGTCATAAGCTTCACAAACAAATTTTATTGTAGGAATATACTAAACGAACATACGTTTCTGGAAAGCGTTTAGATTTATTACCGTATCAACCAAATTGGAAAATTTAGATTCAGTTAATTATTCTTCACAACCAATCAGTTTTTTTTAAGATATGTAATATTAAACAAAAACAACGAAAAATGCTTACTGTATCATAATTCGAACATCTATCGCTATTCAAATTATGCCAACTTTACTATTTACTAGGCCTATTTGACCAGTTTTATATACTGCTTTACCGTATCACATTTTAGTCATGTTTTATAACTTGAAAATTTTCTCTCTTCTATATAAAAATACAAAATCTATGTTCTAATCGTCATTCCCGTGAAAATATCACAGTATACGATAATCGGTTTGCATTTGCTTCGCAGCGGAGGTTGGTGGCCCAGTATAAATCCCGCAACTATTTGCTTATATCAATTCAAGTTTTGGGTAAATAAAAATGATGTAGGCCTACATAATGAGGCCATCAATATTGTTATGATGTGTAAAAATTAAGAAACCTATAGTAGTAGCAAAGCGGGAGCACCGATGCGATGGAGGCCGGGTCAAGTCCCCTTGCACGCATGGTGGTCCATCGGTACTCCCGCTTTGCTATTACTATAGTAGCTGAGAAAATACATTTAAAAAGAATCTTACATTTTTGTTAGTTTCAGAAAATAATGCAAAAATTCCTATATATTTAGTGGGTGACAATAATGTCCGCACCACATAACATTAGTCCTGGCAACGCCACAGCAAACACTGGTTTTTTTCATAAATTATCTTCAGTTTTTCAATCACTGCTGAGAATTACTTTGGAAAAAAACACTCGCCGAAATACAACATAGCTTATGTTATACAGAACACAATGCTTAACGCACCAGTTTCATTATGATCGGATGACTAGTTTCTTGATTATAGGGGAGCAGTGTGGCGCAGTGGTTGAAGG
>JAGFPH010000775.1:262428-276485 GCA_018207615.1 Philaenus spumarius | reverse complement strand
GCGAAGTTGGGTACCAATTTCAATATTAAATAACCTAAACATACCTTCACTTTTAAGCATATACAAAAGTGTCCTTCGGTAGTTAATTTTATATCCGACTAAGCACCAGGCGAGCTTTTATTGCTGTCCCTTGTCAACCTTATTCAAACACCATCTTAATCCTACCAGAACGAGAGCGGACACAGAGTCCCCGGTCGACCCCTCATTAGTCCGGGGACCCTGGGTCCTCGCTTACCCAAACAGGTAAAGATTTTCAGGTAATTTTTGACCCGGGGACTCTCGGTCCGGCTCCCGAACCCCGGGTAAGGGCGCCCATTTCTGTTTACAACACAGTACCTACAATCAGTGTAAAGAGTTACAATAGATCTATTGTTAAAACGATCCCAATCGTGTTGTTTTGCTTCATGCTTTTATTAGGCCTACAATTTGCGATGAATCAGCTGATAATAATCAGCTGCAGCATTTCTGTAGGCTACAATGTAGCCAATACCGTGTTCAATCATAGTACGGCTAAGTTTGTAATCAGTTGATCGCAGTAATTATTTTGTTTATTTAGCCAAATTATTTTCATTTAAGTATCCAATTAAAAACCTTCAAGGCAAATTAGCGTTTTAGTGCACTGTTAATACGGAATAAATTAAGTATCATTTTTTAAGTTATGAAAACACACGTTCGAGGTTTGAACAATTAAGGTATATTTACATAAGTCCTTGACGTATCAGTGCCGTGCCAGTTCAGTATCAGTAGGCCTATATTTGTTGGAACAGCAATTAACAGAAACTCAAACTTTTATAATTCTATTAAAATAGAAATAATTCAGACCAATAGCTCAAGCTAGTTAGTGATAGTTTAAAACATAGTTTTATGTTTGTAGGCCTAGTTATTTTTTAGACTTTCAAGAATGACGAAAGTAAAAAACGTAGCCTAAATGTTTGCGGTCGTGGGATCCCCGTCAGGATCGAAGTTCATCACGCCTTTTCTTCAATTCTTTTACCAGCCTTAACGGCAACATACACACAAAATTTTAATCTTTCAATTGACGTTTATTATTAGATTGTTTTTTATACAAATATTTACTGTTTCCATACGTTTAATGTTATTATAATAAAGCTGTAGAATTAATTATAACATCAAAGCTAAAATGGTAAACACAATTAAATGCCCATTCATTGTAAACGGCAATATATACGTAGCCTACAATAATTTTAGGTTAGGCCTAGACCGATGAACGAACATTTTATATTTATTGAATGTATTTCAGCGCTTGACGATAGTATCTAAACTACGCCGGACGGAACCGATCGTCTCATGAACCAAAACACATGTTTTTTGAATGTATTTACATTCATTGCCATAGCAACCAATTTGGTACTGTAACGCTTTTTCGTTACTCGTATTTTACATTTATCACTGCCATAGCAACCAATTAATAACACTTTTTTCATTACGCATTACATTTTCTATTTGTTAACTCTTACCGCAACCCACGTTAAGGAACTTTGTTCCAAAAGGATTTTTTTTAAATACATTTTTTACTATTTTTAACCTCAAAAGGATCACAATAGATAGTTCGACATTTCCAGAAATAATTTTTTATTTTATTTTAGAATTATTTTTTATATATTTATGACCAGATACATCCTATACAATCTGACATTTCCTGACACATATTCAATGAGTTGTTCGTCGTTCATTGTAAACAAACAGAAAATCACGTCCGTAAATTCTAAAAATATCGTTGGAAATTAATTTTTAAAATACGAAAGAGATAGCCTACAGCCTACCTGAAGCAGCACTGGCAACACCTGTGGGAACCCTTATATTCAAATCCGCAGAAGAATATTGTTTTTCACTGAAAGGAAAACACGGTCCAATACAGCACTGACCTGTGTAAATGAACCTACACAGTAGCCTACCTAACCTTTATAAATATGGCAGTTATTAAAACACGTTAAATAAACTTAGACGCCATCTTTTATTCAAATCTTCAAGGAGTACTGTGGCATCAAAATTATAATAGTATATACGTGCATTTAGATAAAAAATAATCATCATATGGTTGGTTCATTAATAGGATGGATAGTTTAGCGAATTTCCATAGGAAAGATGAGATATTGCAGCGACTATTATGGTAAAACCTATGGTCGGACGTAGTAAATAAGCAGCGATCATGGTCCTCAGAACACTCTATCTCGCCGATCATGGTCTTCGCACTCTAACAGCCTTATTTTACGACCGATTTGGTCCAAATTTGGAACACAAGATGGGTTCTTAAGTCGCTCTGACGAGTCCATTAGAAAAAAAATCCAACGACAAAAACTACATTTTTTCACCGGGAGTATAACACTTTTTTAAGATTTTTCATGTACTAGAATAAAACGTTTGGAGTTAGTTTTACCTGAAAAAATCAATACTGTACCTACTATAGAAGATTTTTTCGCACATTTTATTTTTTACACGACCTTATAGCCAGACTGTTTACCCCAAAATCGACCAAAATGTTAAATAACACAAAAGTACCCTGTTAAAATCCAAATCTTCTGATCCGAGGCCGCAAGGTCGAGGTGCAAACACGGTTTTCCGCCGTGAGCGGAACGAAGCAGCGCGCAAAACCCTGGCTGGAGGCTGAGGTGTAAAGAAATTCTATCAAATCTACAAATATACTTCGTACCCGCACGCACCTATTCAGCGCCTTCGTGAGTAAACCAATTTCCCAAATGGTTGAAATCCCAAAACAAATAAACTTAATTTTGGAAATTCGCTAGACTCACGTCAGAGGTTCAGCTGCGTGGTCGAATTATTTCTCGTTTCTGTTGTTTTGAGGTTAGTCTAGCTATAAACAAAAAGTTAAAGGTGATGAAACTCGTGTTCTAAACAATTACCTAACTTTAGAATATTTTTGAAATTCATTACGTTATTTTTAAGATGAAAAAATAATTATATACGAACTACTTAAATTTGTGAGCTTTGAAAAACAAACCCGTGCTTTCAAAAATCACATAACGTGTTTACAAACAGAAAACTTTGTGTACTGTTTGGGGAAATTGGGCTAACGTTTTGAAGTTACCGACTTTCAAAGAACTTTTAAAACACAACATACTTTGAGCGTTAATTCGTACGCTACGAAATGTAACGTTTTAATGACAAGCTGCAGCTCACACTAAATGAATTGTCAAATCCCACAGAATTGAAACTGTTACTTTAAAACAAACATAGCATTTCATAACTTTACGAAAACATCCAAGAATATTACCAGATCGAGTTTCATCAATTAAAAGAACTGTAAATAAAATTCCTGCCTGACAGGCCTGTTTCTTGCTCCGGGCAATTTGTAACCTTGGTGAACTTACAACGCGATCGGGTGAGAATTTACAATGAATACAATCAGCTGTACATACCTTTCTGTCAGGTTATCCAAAAGTATACTGTCACTGCACTGTTCACTGTCACTAATTCACCTTTTCACTCTATTAACACTTAATGAAATTCCTGACACATCACCACACCGAACGAGTACGAAGCACATACTCAATAGTTGCGAAGTTTTTCCGCTAGGAGGCGTAACGGTCTCTCCCGCCCTCTTTTACCAGTCGTACCAACGCTGGAACTGTGGCACTGGAAACAAAACTAAATGCTGGAGTGGAGTAAAACGTCTCGTATAAGTTGACCACGGGGAGGTTATCGACAGTTCTGTTTCCGGCTTCAGTTCTTTAGGCACGAAGTGAATACTTGAACGAAAATACAGAAAAGGGTGTCCTTAGCGAACAAAAACTTCAAAATATTGCTGATAAAATTATTGTATAATACCTGGTTCCTCCTGCTTCGCTCGCCCTGATTAAATAAATAAAATCACTATCGGGTAAATATTGTCCGTTAACGTTCCTTGGCCAAAAAACGCACAGTAATTTTCGGCCTAATGAGGGTCTATGTATATCCCTTATAGCCCTTCGTAAATTATTAGCTATCCAACAGTAAACGCAAAAAATCCCGTTACTCAAAATTCCCGAACGAACATAAAAATTACAAATCAAATTTTGAGGTGTATTTAACACCTATGAATTCAATTCACATTATTGCACACTGTTTTGATATATATTTAACGGTTGAACCAGCGTGTATTGTAAATTCACAGACGATCTTATCAAAGTGTTGAGCTTTTAGTTGTTTTATTCATAATGGCCACGTCCGTTCGCAAACCCCCTAATTTTGTCCATATTTTTTATATTTTTTCAATTTTTAAATAGAAACCATACACATTTCCGTGATAAAAAAATAGCACAGATTAATCTTTGAAAAAACCTCTACGTGCAAATTAAAGTTTCATCGAAATTGGTTAGGCCATTCCGTAGATTAGCCAGACAAAAAATAAAAATGCAGGTTTAGGCTTTGGTAAACTGTGAATAAAACGACACGTCAATTTTATTGTATAGATTAATCCACCTTTTTTTATTTTGAAAAAATATGTAACCTTACTTTACGAAAATGGTCAAATACAATAGGCTACTAGTAATTCACAACTTCATTTTTCTTACTAAACTGCTGTAATTGTTACAATCTTTTGATCAATTAGTTAACAACAAAGATGATTAAATAACGAGACACCTATACTGATTACTGTTAGACGATGCAATCAGCTGATTGCAAATTATTTATTTATTTAAATTTTTCACAGCTGGCCCGTACTACTAGTTTTATTTAACTATTTCATTCAATTCATTCGCGCATATTCGAACCCTCAGGAAACGGTCGACACAAACAAATCAACAATTTGAATCTGTCGGCGTAAATGTTGTTTAGGGCCGTTAATCCGGTGAGATTGGTACGCCTGTTGATAGCAAAAAAGTTTCAAAACCCAAGGCGGGTGCACGGCTAACCGGTTATTGCCTGGGGCGATATAAGGTGCTGTTTAAAAGGTGAAGGCTCTTTGGACCGCATTACTAACTGCCATTCATTTTGTGCTCCCCCCCCCCCCCTCCAAGCTCATTGCATAGAAAGCAAAACAATAATATTGTAGGAATGCGTAGTTAGAAAAATTGTGAAGATGTGGAAAAGGTTTGATTTCGTGCGTAATGTTTGTGGTATTCGTATCAATAACGGTTGGTCCGACTGTGTCACAACTACAACTGTTAAATTTAAAGTGTAGTTAATTAGGTACATTCATTGATTACCTTTTGAGTTCGTTCTCCTCATTTGGAAAATTCGGTCGCACCCAATAATGTTATTTTAAATAAATCAGTCGTACGAGTATATTTATCTATTACGATAAATCTGTACATACATAGATAAAATTGATGTGTCTGCCTATGATTTCAACAAAATTTCAAAATAATTCGACCGAGCAGCAGAACCGCTGATGTGAGTTGAGGGAATTTCTTAAGTTTATAATTTTATGTTTTAGGGTTTCAACCAACTATTTGGGAAATTGATCTACTCACGAAGGCGCTGGACTGAATAGCTGCCTATGTGTACGAAATATAAGTATTAGTAGAATTTGCGTGTTTGCACCTCAACGTTGAGGCCTCGTGCTATGGGCTGCTTCGCTACGCTCGCAGCGTACAAACTCGGCCTCGGATCATAAGAGTCGATAAATTTGAACTGGGTACTTTTTTATGGTATTTTACGTTTTGATTGATTTTGGGGGAACCAAGCGAGCTACATTATCATGTAAAAAAAAACAAAATGTGCAAAATACTACATTTATTTTTTTAAATTAAATCCAAAAAAGTTTGATTCTGATACGAAAAATCTCAACAAATAGTTACTTCCGGTCAAAAAACGTACCTCCGGTTGATGGATCTTTTTGGCTCGTCCAGGGACTTAGACATCCAAGTGTGTACCAAATTTAGACCAAATCGGACTTAATACAGCCCGGCCGTTAAGAGTGCGAACATATAAAATATACAGAGTGTTCATAAAGTCCCTTTAATTTCCTCATTATTTTTGTTCCTGAAAATAAGTTAACAAAATTTTTTATAAATCTTGTGTTGCATAACAGTACAAACTTTTGACATATTCTGACCTCTATGATTTTGGGAGGGTGGCAAGGGGGGTTAAAAATGTCAAATGTAATGGTAGGTCATGTAATACACCACTGAAAAGCTGATTCAAAGAGAAACACAATGGCGCAAACTAGAGCTTAATATCTTCAAAGTAATAGACAATCAAAGTTCTGGAAAATAACATACAACCTACTAATTCCTAATATTAACAAATTAATAACCTGCTTTGATGCTATGATAACAACATCATTTATACAGAAAGTAGCTTTTATTTTATATAATACTAGACGGCTGCGAACTTATTAAAGCTCGCTTCGCTCAGCAACCCCCGAGGCGACTCGCGGCGAAGCAAATGCAAATAAATTATTTTATACTATGATATTTTCACGAGAAAATATACTATGATTAATTCATTTTGACAGAGAAAGATGCAAACACTGAATATCTATGAGATTAGGACGCAATCAGTGTGAGAGTTTAAATACGCACGACTTATTGACCGAGCGAAGCGAGGTCTCAGTTTTAGCTCGACCGTTCGGCATTTCGTCTGTCTGTCTGTCTGTCTGTCTCACGAACGGCCAAACGCATTGACTGATTTTGATGATTTTTGCATGAATGTTCCTTATTCCTAGGCCGAGCGATGTATATACACGGTTTTTCCATTTCTCATTTTAACCAATTAAATAAAATAAAAATGGCGGCCGGACCGTTTCTCTCAGTGTAAGCTTTTCTCCAAAGCCAGTTTGTAGCTTAACCGTAAGTCGAATTTAAAAACTATTAACATTTTGCGGCAAAGTTGGTTTTCAACAAAATTGTATTCTTGATTTTTTTCATATCTCTAGCGGTAAGCTCACAAAATGACCGTAAACTTCAAATTTGTTAAAAATCGTCCAAGTTTTTGTAATTTAGTTTATTCTAAACCAATTCAAAAGTGTTCCATAGCTTTTTTGTAGAAAAAGGTTCAAAGTTATATAGAATAAATTCATATATGCTAGTAAAAAATGATTGAAGTAAAATTAACAAAGTTATTAGCTCAAGAAACAAGCATGTTCAGTAACGAAAGGAAAAAGTTCAACTTTAGGTCTACATAAAAAGTAAAAAAAATGTCTTGTAATTTTTTTCGTAAATGTTAAAAAGTTTCGTAATTTAGTTCTAAATAGAACTGTATAAAAATATTTATCAATTTCAAACTTCTTATTTTGAAAACGCCAGTTTTTATATTCCTACTACAAGACTGCTAACAAAACTAGGCCTATTTTGAATAGTAATTTAGGAATATATCCTTTGCCCAAAAATGACATATTATTATAAATAAGTGTAGAGAATAAATCAAAGAATTGAACTGTATCCTTATAAATTATTATTCCATAAAAGTATTTGACTTAACATCATTTGAATTACAAAATGAGATGAAACAAATGAAACCTCGCGGCGATAAGGACATACAAAAAATGACCGTTGGACAGCGTTGGAAATGTTGGTACATGGGTTGAGATCACTATCACGACGCTTTAACATCGTTTATTTTCATTATTTCTAATATTGAAATATGATAATATGTAACTGTAAATACATTGTTAAGTTTTAGTTATTTAAGTATGTAAATATTTAATTCTATGTTTTCCCTCAATAACGCGATATTTTTAGCTACTTTGCGCATTAATAACCTAAATAAAACACAATGCCCCCTAAAAGAAAATATTTATCAGTGAAAGTTCAAGAAAAGGAACAAAACGAGAACTAGAAACCCCGGAATCGCGGGAATTGCAAAATAATGTTTTACTGGCTAAACCTTCTGCTCACTTCCTTACTGGCACACTATTTTTAACCTAAGTTCAAAACCACATTTGTTATTTCAACGAGCGAGATCTACTGTTCACAGAACTACTAGTATAGTACGTATACGTATTCAGATACTTTGTATAAGCACAGACTATTCTATAGTCTGTGGTATAAGGTATCTATAGGATCTGGGAGTAATTGTATGTCCTTCATGTCGTCCTTGTTTGACTTATTAGATTGCGCTGATAGATAACTTTAATATACAGATTTCAATACAATCGTTTTATCCGGTTTTGGATTTGTAGAGTATCCTCAATGTAGGAATATG
The DNA here is from genome assembly GCA_018207615.1 of Philaenus spumarius. Classification (NCBI taxonomy): domain Eukaryota; kingdom Metazoa; phylum Arthropoda; class Insecta; order Hemiptera; family Aphrophoridae; genus Philaenus; species Philaenus spumarius. The sequence continues at coordinate 268,376 of JAGFPH010000775.1, read as the reverse complement.
TCCCGAGAGGAAGGGAAAAAAGGGACCCCTCCTCTTAATACTCTTTTTCTACAGCTACTTAATAAAGTGCGTTTTTGGACACTCACAGCAGTGCGCAAACTAAACTACATACAGTATGTTCAGCATCAAGTAATTATACCTCTTGGCGTGCAATAAAGTACTTCAGCGTACGTCAACTGTTTACTTTGCACCCTATGACGCAAAGTAAACAGCTGATGTAAGATGTTCTGAAAATGTTGATTGTAAACCTCTGTAAACACGATTTGTTTAATAAATAGATCCTTAAAAAAACACTAATTTAAAATGTAGCTGTAGGAAAACGTTATGTGTATTAAAGGTGCAAAGTTTACTTAGCCACCCTTTAGACTTTCTGCTACGCCTCAGGTGTCAAATTTTTATCTCTTGCGACAAACTCAACATTGCACTACAGTGACTAGGTAGATACAGTGCGGACAAGTGAGGTCTTGTTTCATATTGGCCGGCAGCCATGCTTATCCTGAATTCTTATCTGTTGATATTCTATTTGTTATATCTTTTGCACGAACTAACAAAATACACTTTTTAAGAAGAAACACAATTTTTATTATTTAACTTCAATATAAATCGTAAATGTTTTCCTTCATACAAAAAATCCAGGTGTGCTTAAGACCACACGGGAGAAGTGTAAACTTATATGGCGATATCCTGATTTACACTTTCAAAAGTATAGAAAATATTGAATAAAAACACATTTATGAAATGAGGAAGCACAATGTCCATTTCAGAGGTGTTATCAAGCAGGAGTGCCCATCTCCCAAAAAAATTGTGGGTTCCCTCCCACCCACTAAAAATCATCCAATCTCAGTAAAACAAAAACCATTGGAAAGGAAATGTTTCAAACTTTAATTTTTGTGTTTTCAAATGTTTTCTGAAACGTATACTTACATATGTAATCATTGTTTTAAAAAACTGTATTGTCTAAAGAGCTAACGGCAAGCCAGAAAACAAAGAGAAATTACGTACAATTTGTACCTTTTCTAAGGTACATAACCTTTAGATAAACCGGTTTTGAAATAATTATAAGGACACTTTTGGATCAGTGGCGTCATTTCACCTTTAGGGGCAAACTTTATCTTGAAATGATTGCAGTTATTGGTATCTAATATAATATAGCTACACGTGGTGACTGACTGACTGATGTAAATTTTTGGGTACTTCCAGACCAGCTAGAGAGCTGCAAATTGAAAAAGGGGCAGTTATTTCATAATGAGAATAATAGAGGTAAAATTGGCATAAACAAAAAAAATAGTTACTTTTATAGATACTTATAGTTAACCCCATATTGTTTAAAATAATTAAATTAATGATATGTTCGAAAATATTGCAACTATAAAGGTTTTTCTTTTCTGTTGTTGGGCGTCATCATTACAAGCCTATTATTTTAAACTTTCAAATTGTAATTTTAATACTTTTTAAATCTTGAAGGGGGCGCCTTCAATTCATAAATTTGCCTTTACTGCAAATCTTAATTGGTTTGAAGTTGCTGCCAAAGTCCGAGTAACTATGGTCTTCGTAGATTAAATGACGCGCATGGTTGGATTTATTACCCGAAATAGTCCTCTTTGGCAAGTGATCTTTAAACCGAACCTTGAAAGCTCTTCCCGTTTGACCTATATAAAACTTGTCACAGATATTACACGTTAATTTATAGACACCTGTCCACTAGATTACCAGAATGAGCTTTAAAACCCTTTGACTGCCGTGCCCTTTCGCTGGCCGCGTCGAATACTGCCGAGGCTATAAGCGCAAGTCTTGGCTCGGGCTCCAGGCTATCGCTGCACGGTACTACGCAATACCGCCAAGGCAGTTATTACTGTTTTGACACTACTACATGAAAGCAATCATATCTTAGCTAATATCAAAGACAGAAACATGATTTTGATGTTGTTTTCTTCAGAATTAAATGGACTACATATACGTTTATGAAAAAACTGAATTGATTTTTTTCTAATAGTGTTTATAATTGAAATAATATTATAAAAAAATTAAAATTTATTTAAAAAAATAATTTTAAATTATCACAGGTATAAGGAAAAAAAACTTTTTTGCTTCTGAGCGGTACATTTTATTTTGTACTAGTGGACCCGGCAATGCTTCGCTATTGCTTTATTTAATTTTAAGGGTAGTTATCAAATTTCATTCTTTTGACTTAAGTTATTGAATTGCAAATGGTGTTTATGTCAACAATTTATATAAACAATTTATATAAACAATATTTTAAACAGCATATATGTAAGTAAATAGATATGTAACAACCGATGTTTGAATTGAATTATAATACAGTAAGCATTTTTCGTTGATTTTTGTTTGTCAATCTAACCTAAAAAAGCTGTTTTGGTTTTTGAAGAATAATAACCCGATTACAAATTAGAGAAATTGGTTGCAAATAAAAGTGTTTTGGTTCATTGTAGGCCTAACCTAAAATTATGTTCAGTTTTTGTTTTTGATCCATAACAATTGTTTTATTTATAATAATATGTAACAACCGATGTTTAAATTGAATTATAATATAGTAGGCCTAAGCATGTTTTATTGATTTTTGTTTGTGTTTGCTTTTAATTTGTCAATCTAATCTAAAAAGCTATTGGTTTTGAAGAATAATAAACTGATTATAAATTTGCTAAAGTTGATATGGTAATGAATGTAAACAAACATGTGTTACTAAGCATTTTATACGAACAGCTGTTTTTGAGCGCTATGGTCTTGAGTCCATACAAAAAATGCTGTTTAGTTTTTTCCAAATTTGAAACTTTTTCGGGAAACTTTTCAAATTTTTCTTTATATAAAAACCTAGTTCGTACTATTACGAACATTTTAAAACAAAAAATTGCCAAATTGGTCCAGTAGTTCTCAATTGATGCGATTTCAAAGAAACAGCAATTAATTTTTATTACATAGATTAATTAATGTATTGAGAATAAATCCTGAAATGTTCATAAAAAATATAAACATTTGATAAATTTTTATTTGTAAACATATACCGGTTTATATTTTAGCATTTTAAGAGTGAAATGTGAAGTCTACTATTGTTAGGCCTTTATTGTAAAATTTTATGATGAAAAAAATAGGAAACCCTTTTGTTAGAAAAAATACACCACATACTGCAACAAATTATACAAATCAAGAACATTTTAAATCTAAGAATACGAAGTTATGTTTTAACTTAAAAAATAAATAATATATGCTATGTCACAAAATAAAAGACACTTGTTAGCTCATAATGAACAAATGTTTATACCAAGATGGCTTATTTTTAACACAAAACATTGTTTTCAAAATGTATTTACACTATTTACAGAAAATGTTTATTTAGGCCTATTTTATTTGGAACATGTATGATGATCGAAGCAGTCAAAATGCACTCCCAGTTTACATTTACAGTTCTGTATAGTAATAAATTGACAAGTCGATGTAGGCCTATACATATATCGATATAAATATTTTAAAAGTTTATTTTGTTGGCTTTAATTTGGTATAAGAATAGGTAATATTACGTAAAGAATAATATATACTGCAAAGGAATATATCGCGAGCCGATCATATCGGCCCGTGGCGTTAGTAAAGAACACCATAGCCGACTAGATCAGCCAGTGGCAGTTTACGGAAGGTTTCCAAAGGCCAACTAAATCGGCCCGTGGCAGTATTGAAAATGTTCCCAGAAGCCGATTAAATCGGTCCGTGGCAGTCAAAGGGTTAACATAATTAAACAAGAAATGGATACACGGCCTTTACAATTGATAAGCTGCTCGCAAAACACATCAATAAATCCAAAAGACCACTGAAAGAGAAAGCTAAGTCGATCTTTGTTTCAACTGAATATGGCAGAATCCTTCCCAAGATAATTACCTCCACCTTCAAAAAAATCAATAGAACCATCGCCTTCCGCAAAAATAATAACATTAAAAAATTACTCCAGCCCCAAAAACATAAACAGTTGGAAACCCAAACCGGTGTGTATAAATTAACGTGTGATAGCTGTGACAAGTTTTATATAGGTCAAACGGGAAGAGCTTTCAAAGTTCGGTTTAAAGAACATCTGCCAAAGAGGACTATTTCGGGTAATAAATCCAACTATGCGCGTCATTTAATCGACGAAGACCATAGTTACTCGGACTTCACGCAATTTTTAAACGAGGTGCGCCTATGGAAGTTTACACTTCAAAAAACAAAGAGGTAATTTCTATTATAATTACAAAGAGATACAACACTATGCTTTACATTATACTCCTGAGCAGTTTACATTATTATATTTATTATTTAGGATAAACATGGAGACAGTGTCTGTAGTCACTGTACTTTGCACCTTAGCACAGACTGTAGAATTAATTCTATAGACTGTATTCTATAGTCTGTGACCCTAGATACAAAAAAATAACTATTGTAACAATAACAATGCAAAAATATTAAGACCTCTGTTGCTACACTGTTTACTGTATAGGCTACCCTAATTTCGTTTCTTCAGTTTATTAAATATTTAGTTTTGTCTTATTCCGTCGAGTTTTCTTTTTATAAATATGCTGTATTTACTTTGAAAATAGTGTATAATATTACTTTTCTTACTATAGTAATAAGGTTTACTATATATGTTTTACTGTGTTATAAATAGACCAAAATGATTTACAATAAGCCTACATTTAAAAACATAGCTAACGGTACCCGGTACCCAACGCTCCCAAAGAAGTATTACTATTAACTTCAAAAAATACGGCTTGAAAGTTGACATTGCTTTAATTTCTTATTCCCTAAATGTATACAGTTAGGTTATGTTTAACTAAATAAATGCTATCAAAGGGTTGATCTACAAATATGTAATTGTGAAAATTATTTATTTATTTCACTTTATGCTTTTAATAAAATATGTGATACTAAAAGAAAACAAATAATACAATTTTGTAATATGAATTAAATCTGAAAATAGAATATAAATAATTATACAAAAAAAAACAAAGGTTATGGATTGTATCTGTCTTTATTGTTACTGTCTTTATCTTGCCTTGAGTGGTGTGGGTTTCATATAATACTTAATGTCGTAGCCTAGCATACCTCATCCTCTTGGTATTATCACAGATAGTAAAAGAAAGACCACAGATGCAGATAAAGAAAGAAGACCACAAAAAGCTTCATTACAACAAGCATCTGAATCACGTGTCTACAAGTACAAATCTATAAGATTTTTAACATGATTTGATTTGAGTGGAGATAGATGAATCCGTTATTCCGTTTGCAAAAGATTGAAGTCATTTTGTATTTTATCTCTAAAGAAGGATGCTAGTTTGTTTAGATGTTTCAATATTTTGTTCAAAGTAAAATTGGAGTATTTATTGCGTGTTTAAAATTTATGTCTCTGTTAATTAAAAAGTTTTAAATAATAATGTTCTACATTTCTGTGTAAAATGCGTGCATTGTTAAAGTTAACTTAGTATATTCAGTCATTCATGTTTCGTCAAAAGGCTGTTTAGAAGATACAACATTGGTCTTCAGATTACATCGGAATCTTCAAAACAGTTAACTAGGTATAGCTTAAAGTATTAATTATTTAATAAGAAGGTACAATATGATGTATTTGCTTTGTCGTTGTAGGTTTGCTAAACCACACCCCGGCGCAAATTTACTATTCTACCCTAGACTAACCTACAACCTACGACAACAGAAATGCAAGAATAATAAAAAAAACCTAAAAGGTTCTAACCTATAGTATTTAATCACAGTATGTTTACCTGTATTCTACATTTAACAGTAGAATGTAAAACAATGTCGGTGTCTGCAAAAATATTAGGCAAGGGTCGAATAGTAAACTTACGCCCCACACCCCTATTTCATGAAATTGATTCAGGGCTAAACCTAACCTATAATGCTGTAGCCTAAATTATTGAAGTGAAAACTTCTTTAGCGGCGTTGGGCACTTTTTG
>JAGFPH010000775.1:250358-262328 GCA_018207615.1 Philaenus spumarius | reverse complement strand
ACTTCTTTAGCGGCGTTGGGCACTTTTTGCTTGGGGAAAAAGCATTGAATTCGCGACCGTTACCACTCGAGATATAGTATGTATTATATATATATATATATATATATATATATGTATGTACGCAACGCGAATATACTACATAGCACTTCTTATTGGGAGAGGAAAAAGCATCAAACTCGCGACCGTCACCGCTCGAGATATAGTATGTATCTATATATATATATATATATATGTACGCAACGCGAATATACTACATAGCACTTCTTATTGGGAGAGGAAAAAGCATCAAACTCGCGACCGTCACCGCTCGAGATATAGTATGTATGTATATATATATATATGATATTTGTGTTATATGTATATTAAATACCAAAGTCAGCAAAGTCATTAATGTTTTAAATTATTTTATCCTTATTCCTCCTCCTCTAATATTAGTACGGACAAAAAATATAAATTGGTCATAGAAGTTATCACTTCCAACGTGTGGTCTTAAGCACACTATTTAATTTTTTTACTTGTTTAGAATTTTAGTTGTTTATGATTTTTTGATAAACCTTTTGTAGGCTAAGTATATCATTTGTTTAAAACAGAATATGGTAGATAGGCCTACTACTGGAGATAAAGACGGCTAGAGAAATGCAGGTAACAACGTTATTTTACATTCTACTGTTAAATGTTGAATACAGGTAAACATACTATGACTAAATAGGTTAGGTTAGAACCTTTTAGGTATTTTTTATTATTATTTTTTGCATTTCTGTTAGCTCTAGGTTAGCCTAGAGTCGAATAGTAAAGTTGCGCCTAGCCTATTGTCGAATAGTAAACTTGCGCCAAAATGTCAGTACCTGGCAAATATTATAGAGATTACAAGAAAATATTGTAAAATGCTGGTTAATATTCAGCAATTTTGATTAGATTTGGATTCAATATCAACACAACATTGATACTCGGAAACAGAAATAGGCCTAGGCCTACCTGAAAAAGCAATTATGAATATACAAAGTGCATAATTTTTTCTCGATTGTTCAAGTTGATTTTGCCGCCCGATGCTTAGGTTACGATGTGCGGTCTCTCTTTTGACTCTATAACTCGGGTCAGTTTTTTTATTGGAGTGAAAGTTAAGAGTTTCTTTTAACCGAGTGTTTTTTGCTGTTGTATTGTACTGATTTTCTTAGCATTTGAAATTCATATATTACTTTCATGTTTATTAAATACATCTGATAACTACTTAGATAGGCCTAGTAGCAATAAATTGTTATCTCAAACGTTGAAATTTTAGGTAATTTTTTTAAGCTAAAATTTCTTGTCGAGTCAGTCATTTTGTATGAACTCGCACGCACGTTTTGCATATTCGACTACGTTGTTGAGTTTAATGATTAATAAAGATTAAGTTTAATTTCATAGAGTGTTATTTGTTACCAAAAACATTCAATCCCACTTCTGTTACTTATCGAGTCCTCTAGTATAAAAAAAACAGCCTCTAGTTCTATTCAAAACACATCGACTCGACCGCCATGAATCATCGGTTATTTGTTGCGATTGCTTGAGTCGGAAAACAATCGGTCCGGTTGACTTGGTTTACGCACGATTGCTGATGGACTATACGGTAATATTACGGTAACTTATATACACGAGGGTGGAGACAAAGTGAACAATCGAGGCAATCAACTAAAACATCTAGCCATCGCGCATCTCTAGGTAGCAGCTAGAGGGAAACGATGTATTTCTTTCTAGCAGATTTTTATTTTCGTGTGGACTAGCCTACTGGCCCTTTTAAAAGCTTTTTATCTTATTTATTATTTTACTCAGACTCTTTTAAAACCTTAATGAAAACAATGCAAAACCTGTACACATAGGCTACATTGTAATTTTTATAATTTAAGCCTACTAGCCTACTTTTATTATTTATAGGCTACTATATTATATTATTATATTTTTATTTACTACAATTAATTGTACTTTGCGCAATCACTTGTGTGAAGAAAATTTCTTGAGACAATTCCAATGTTCAATTTGGTGAACATATTTGGCCTACAATATGGCGAAGTGGTGCTTGTTATAAACTTTAGCCATAATATATAACTTATTATAATGAATATAGGCTTATGCAAACTAACCGAGGTCACTTTAGGGTAGGTATGAATTATCTAGGCTATAGGCTATTATTATTCTCATGAATGTATATATACATTAATTACATAATGTAGCTTTTAATCAGAATATGAATTTTAGGTTCTAGTGGAGGACGTCGTGACTACAGGTTTTAATAGAATTACACTATATATCACTTTTTCCTATATATATATAATGAAATTAGACACTTACTGATCGCGGGAAATCAATTATAAACATTCTAAAAACAAATATAACAAAACAAACCAAAAATTACTTATGGGATTTAACACAGACAATGAACAGCCATTTTAATACGCGATAGGAACAGGGTTGCCAGATTGGTTGCAATTAGATTTGAGTGGGTTTATCAGTGCCTCCTATATTGCCTAAAATTAGAAAATAATAACTGTTTAAGTTAGAACCCTACCTCTGGTTTTTTTTTAAATTTTAATTATATAATGTGACAATAAGGACAAAATTTTATAATTATACTGTTATCGGTAACATACTGTGACTGAACAGTATAGGTCAGTACCTCTAGTTTTTTTTTATTCTAATTATATAAGTTAATGTGATAATAACGACGAAATATTATAATTTTATACTGTTATCGGCAACATACTGTGACTAAACAGTATAGGTCAGTAGGCCTACCTCTACTTTTTTTTTATTCTAGTTATAGCCTATAATGTGATAATAACGTCGAAATATTATAATTATACTGTTATCGGCAACATTCTGTGACTAAACAGTATAGGTCAGTACCTCTAGTTTTTTTTATTCTATTAAACGCTCGGCTAATTAATTACAAAATCAATGAGATTCAAATGTTGCGGTCAGCTGTTTAGTAGTACACAGGTTTCAAATAGAGATGTATACACAAGGTCACTAGATAGTAAAGGTTGCCTCATAGTCATGTAAACAAACTCAAACCTCCACTTTTTTTTTATATTTCTCGAATGAGGCAACCTTTACTATCTAGTTACCTTGATTTATACACACCTTATTCAGTACAATAACCTATTGTTCGATTTGGCAACGTTGATGAATTTCCATTTTAAATACGCAGTTATACTGTACTTTCTATTGTTCGATGTATTTCTTTCCGTAATTTACGTTTTGTTACATTATTTTCACATTTTCTTGCTTTGTGGATACTTTTGGGGTTAATATTGTTTAGTTTATTTAATTCTTACATGTTTGGTGTATGTGAAGTGATTTATTTTGTTATAATTACGTCAAATATCGCGGTTAAGTCGAAACTTAACCTATACAATTTCAACTTTTATTTCTTTCATAACTCCTACAAATATTATTTCCCGGGAAAATTTTTGTTGTTTTTATAATCAGTTTAACGTGTTCTTTCATAATATGAAGAAATTTTAAAAAATACCTCTGGTCACGCCATTCTCCATCTTTACCGAATTTTATTAATTTGAACAAAGAGTTAATAAACTGTTACATATATGTTTGATAAATTTTTAAATGCCCAACACTCCGTAATACTAAATTAACATAAATTTACAAATATTCAGATTATTTACTTACCTTGGCGAAATTACAGTATAAGGCTACTTCCTTACCTGTAGTCTCAACCTAAAAATCACTAAACCCTGTGACATATAGATAACAATCCCAGAATAATTACAATTTGTAAACACTATTATTAGGTTTGTACCAAGACTTTGGCAAAACAACAGCTCTCTAACTAATTACGCCTTGTAATAAAAAATGCCAACTTTCAGGACTATTTCTATGAATAAGTAGGCCTACTGCTACCAACCTTATTTAAAAACAGAAACATACTGTAGTAACTGGTAACTTAATTTTTTCAGGTTGTAATTTAAGTGGGTCATTCTCCTAAAAGTGTACAGTTTGATGCCACCACCCATCCTCTATAGTATAATAAAAGAAAGGTATTTATTTACTTTACCTTGTCAATCAAAACTACTATAAACACACAAACCTGAACTTTTTTCTTAATAAATATAGTATTTATAAAATACACTTCACTGATGCCAGGAAACCAATATTTAACCATCTCCAACACGTACAACATTGAAAACTTTCAAATCAAAAGTTCGTTATGGAAATTTACATTGTAAAGTGCCGACATGTTTTTCTTACCGTCCTGCCAGCTTTGCCGGATTGTTCTTGTTCTTTTTTGTGTAGAAACGAACAGTTTAGGAAACTCATTCTAATTATAAATAATGTGATAATATGACGAAATATTATAATTAATTATATAAATATTATAATCATACTGTTATCGGCAACATACTGCGACTAAACAGTTTAGGTTAGTCCTCTAGTTTTTTTTTAAATTCTAATTAGCCTATATAAAGTGATAATACGACAAAATATTATAATTATACAAATATTATAATTATACTGTTATCGGCAACAATACTGTGACTAAACAGTTTAGGTTAGTCCTCTAGTTTTTTTTTTTATTCTAATTATATAAAGTGATAATACGACGAAATATTATAATCATACAAATATTATAATTATACTGTTATCGGCAACATACTGTGACTAAACAGTTTAGGTTAGTCCTCTAGTGTCTTGAAACTTACTTTTGTGTACTCATCTTAACCATAATTGAGTAACAAATAATATTTACATTTACATCCAAAACAACTTTATTAAACTGGAAAGAAAAACACAATATAATATAAATATTAGCAAATTGGTCTTCTCTTACATACACGGTTACAGCCAGATCTACTAAAAACTTAATTAATTTTTCTTAACAATTATAAAAAACACATGTTCAAGTAACATATGTTCAAGTCAAACAACTTACAATCTGTGTACTTGGACTACAAAGAACAAAACATAATATTTATTATATGATCAACTAATATTTTATAACATCCTCCCCCCCTTTAAAATTTGATAACTCTACAATTAGAAAATTTTAAAGATTTGAAAAAAGAGTAAGTTTCTGGGGTACTTTCACTTGTCTTCCGCTTCTAGTCTTCTTTTCAACAGTCACTTTTTCTTTATTGTTTACTTCTTTATTCTTATTAGTTATAGACATTTCTTCATTAGCAAATATTTCCAACGGATATAGTCTCTGAAGTGGTCTAATCAACACACCGTTTGCTGTTTTCACTTTTGCTACTCTTGAAATATCATCTTTTCCTGGATAAACTTCTTGTATTAATCCTAAGGGCCATCTTATTCGCTTTACATTGTCATCTCCGATTAATACTATTTCACCAACTACGGCTTGCCTACATTTCAGATTCTTAACATGATGAACAAGTGTAGCCAAATATTCCCTTTTAAATCTATCTCTTAGTGATTTCCTTAACTTATTCACATAGCGCACTCTCTTATTCAAGCTCGATGTTTCAATTTTGTCTAAGTCAGGCACCTCAGTAGTTGTCATCGGTTGTAAAAATAAAGCAGGCTTTAATGGTTGTAGACAGTCATCATCATTTGAGAGATAAGTCAAAGGTCTTGAATTCACTGTTGCTTCACAATCGCATAAAATAGTTGACAGTTCCTCATATGTGACTGACGAATTTCCTAAATTTCGTCTAAGAATTTCCTTTACCATTCCGATGAGCCGTTCCCACCAGCCGCCCCACCAAGCTGCTGAAGGAGGATTGAATATCCAATGAATCCTTTGCACAGTTGTAACCTTCACTATTTCTTCCCAGTTCAGTTTTTTCAATAGATTACTAGTTCCTAAAAAGTTCCTACCATTGTCTGAATATATTGTAGTAGGTCGACCTCTTCTCGCTATGAATCTACGAAGGGCAGAGAGAAAAGCTTCTGTAGAGAGTGAAACAATAAGTTCAAGATGTATTGCTCTATACACTGCACAGGTAAATAATACAATATATGCTTTTATACCTTCTTTGAAATACAGAGGCCCAGCGATGTCCACACCAGTTGTCTCAAAAGCTTTTGAATCATTAACTCTTGCCAGTGGAAGTGGAGGTGGTGGTGTCTGAAGAGGTTTAACTTTGTGTCGCTTGCAAATACTACATCTTGATACAATCTTTTTGACAGTGTTTCGACACTTTAATATCCAAAAGTTTTGCCTCAGAATTGAAACTAGGGTGTTGATGCCCGCATGGAAATGGAGACTATGTTTTTCAATTATGAGCTTTACAACCATTCGATGGTTTGATGGTAGTAAAATAGGATACTTAAAATCTTCAACATCGTCCATGAGGGTCAACTTTGATTTTACTCTCAACAAGTTATTTTCATCAGTAAAAATCTGCATTTTAATGTTCTTCAATGTCAGCTCCTTAAATGATTCACTTTGTATACATCGTAGAAGTTTGGTTTCTGCATTTTTTACTTCGGATCCATTTAACTCGCTATTAGTCTTGTTCCCTTTTGTGTTATTACAAAAACGAAAAATCCATCCAATAACTCTGACAGTTTTTGTATACTGGTTAACATTATTTAATTGTTCCGTGAATTTAGGCTCTTCTACTGAAACCGATGTAACAACAGATTTTCTTCTTTCTTGATTAACTTCTTCTTCCTGAATCGTTATTTCACTTGTTGGCCACTGATCTTCAGAATCTTTTAACCAATCAGGGCCTTTCCACCACTTACTAGCTGCTAAGTGTCTACCACTACATCCTCGGGAGGGGAGATCGGCAGCGTTAAAGACTCCAGGAACGTGATACCAGTCATCAGGATTTGTTAACCGAGAAATCTCATTACACCTATTACCTACGAATGTACTCCAATTTCCTTTAGTTTTAATCCAGGCTAGTGCAACCATAGAATCCGTCCAAAAATAATATTTACAATCAGGGATTTTTAGAACTGACTTTACGGTAACCAACAGTCTTGAAGCTATGAGAGCTGCCATCAACTCCAAACGTGGAATAGTCATGGGTTTTGTTGGCGCTAACCTAGCCTTAGCTTCAACAAGCTGAACTGAGACACTCTCTCCTACTTTGACTCTAGGGTCATTCCATATCAAATCAACCACTAAAAAATGATTTTGACACCCACCATCTCAGATTTTGATAAAACTTGGCATGGTTGTTCTATTCATTGATTTAAGAAACCATACCAAATTGTTTTGCTCTATCTCTAACAGTTTAGGTTTTACAGCCTCTTAAAGTTTTTGGATTATTGTGATTTTTATCGCTCGGCCGCAGAAAACTAAGTTTGTTTTCCGATGAAAAATAAATTATATCTTTGTTAGTTACCAGCCAATTTAGATGAAACTTTTTTTGAGTATACATTAATATGTCAGGAAGGATTTATAAAATGTACAAAGCTACCAAGTGTTTATTTGGGACCAGAAAAAAATCTTAAAGTGTCATTTGTAGGATTTTCAAAACGAAACGCAGGGTTCTACGATAAATGAAATATCTCCTAAAGGGAAAAGGATAATCATGAAAATATTTTTTTGTTTCTGTTCTAAGATATGTGCTCTATCACATGAAAGAGTAAAATTAGTGGGTATTTTACTCCTTTATTATTTTTTCTCATTTCAAATTTTTTTTTTATTTTATAAAAAATTCTTACCGTTGAAACGGGTTTTAGTACATTAACACTTTTCAATACTGTCAAATTTTGATTGGGCACTTATCATACATTCTTGACAAAACTGATAGGTTCTTCCAGTCATTGTTTTTGGGGGTTCCACTACAGCAATAATATGAGGAATGGGCACAGCACATTCATCTTCCTTCTTTGGCCAAAAAAATGATGTTGATGGTCCGTGGGGATGTAGAAACTGTACCGTGACATCTTTTTCTTCAGCGTTTATCTCACTCACCATGCCAAAGTACCATAAGCTGTCATAAACACAAGCAATAAAATATCCAGGGTTCAAATCTTCTAATTTCACAAAAAAGTTTTGCTGCTTGTTAATTAAATTAAAAACAATAGCTGCTTTGTCATCCTTGCTAATTCTTCCAGCCTCAAATTATTCCAGAATCATCTAGTGGCTGAAAGTTGTAAAATGATCTTGTCCCTAGAAGAGTTTGAACGTCTTTGAAACGGCTTTCCAAAGCAAGACGAGTTAATTCAACTGCTTCTTGAGAAATAAAGTGGAAACTGACTTTTTCAATTCTGGTCTTACAAAATACAAACAGTTCAATCACTGTTATTATTTGTTTTTCTAGGGGTCTTTGAAGACTTTCCCTTCGAGCTAAGCGCTTCACAGTACCTCCTATTCCGTCACATTCCGTTTTGCCATGACTGGTTGCAAAAAACGACCACTGAGCTCTAAATTGAAAATCTTTCTCATGCTGGCACAGATTTATAAAATTGTATTTATTTTTATACTGGGCAGCACACCCATCACTAAAATAATTAATCTCTTTAATGTGTGGGTGGTTCTGTTTCAAAAAGGCAGTCACAGTTTTTTGGATGTCGTGCACCATACTTACGTCATGTTTGAGGTCATTAGATATGATGCAAAGAGGTAGAACAAGTTTATTGTCAGTTTCATCCTTGTAGTGAATGATTACAGGATGAATAGTGCATGAATCTGAGGTCCAATGGTAACCTTGGGCTTCTTCTTGTATCGTGAAAGCATAATTTTCACTAAAGTCCATTGAGATGACCGCTACATTGGAAGGAGCTGTTTCCTTTAAACTTTTAAAAGTTGATCCTTGTGATTTGGCAATGTAAGAATGGGGTATTAATTTGTTCAGTTTTTCAACTAATGTTTCAAAAAATTCATCAACAGAGATTGAACTTCGTATCATTTCAGTTCGATCTGAAGAAACCTACTGACTGTACTGAATAACGTCTTCATCATCATAGTCTTCAAACTTTGACTGTAAAAAGTGGACAAGGTTATCTTTTGATGGACATTTGTCACAATGCCTTAACATAAATTCTCTTGTTGCTTCTACACAAACCATGTGTAGAATCAGTTCTTTGTAATCCTCCTCTAGACCGGCTCCATGAATCAATAAAATAACATGATTGTCGTTTATGAATTCAACTTATTGTCGTTTACCTAAAACCTGTGTCAATAATAAGAATTGAAACCATATTTATTTAGCTATATACTTTAAACAGGCTTCAAGAGATTAAAATAAAACTACCTAATGTTCCTATTTCTGTTTGGTAAATTATTAATTATATAATTGCTAGTAAAATGAAATAATAAAAAAAAAAATTGTTTTGAAGTGAGAAAAAATAATAAAGGAGTAAAATACCCACTAATTTTATTCTTTCATGTGGTAGAGCTCATCTCTTAGAACAAAAACAAAAAAATATTTTCATGATTATCCTTTTCCCTTTAGGAGATATTTCATTTATCGTAGAACCCTGCGTTTTGTTTTGAAAATCCTACAAATGACACTTTAAGATTTTTTTCTGGTCCCAAATAAACACTTGGTAGCTTTGTACATTTTTTAAGTCCTTCCTGACATATTGATGTATACTCAAAAAAAGTTTCATCTAAATTGGCTGGTAACTAACAAAGATATAATTTATTTTTCATCGTAAAACAAACTTAGTTTTCTGCGGCCGGGCGATAAAAATCACACTGATCCAAAAACTTTAAGAGGCTGTAAAACCTAAACTATTAGAGATAGAGCAAAACAATTTGGTATGGTTTCTTAAATCAATGAATAGAACAACCATGCCAAGTTTCATCAAAATCTGAGATGGTGGGTGTCATGGTGTGGTTGAACTGACATGGAATGACCCTCTAATAAAAATACATGTTGCATAAGATAATTTACTAGCATCAGCAAACGTGTGAAGACTTATGTTCAGCACTGGACCTATACAATCACTAAACCTCCGTGGAATCCTACAGCTTGTCAAATAGTGCAGATCCTCAATCCACTTATCAAACTGTAGTAAAACGTCGTGAGGTAGTTCATCGTCCCAGCGAAGTTTCAACTTCCACACTTCTTGTAGTAAAAGCTTAGGGATCAAAGTAAATGGACAAGTAAATCCTATTGGGTCGAATAATCGGTGAGAAATTGATAGTAAACTTCTTTTTGTGATAGGTTTATCGAATAAATTTACCGAATTTATATTACAATATAGCTCATCTGAGTTTACATCCCATAGTAAACCTAGTACGGGAACCGAAGTGTCTGATAGAAACATATGATCATTTTCGGATTTGTAGATCTTTTCAGGTAGTGCAGCGTTACTCGCCCAACCACGTAGCTCAAACTTTGCTGCGGATAGAAGAATCTGTGACTCCTCAACAAAGCGATTGAGGTCAGCTTCGCTTTCTAGACTTGTTACACAATTATCTACGTAAAATGATTCTTTCAGAATATCTGCAGTTTCCTTTAGAATATCTGGAGCCTTTTCTAGGTGGTGAGATAAGGTGGCACTTAACAAAAATGGACTAGATGAAACTCCAAAGACTACCCTACAGTGTCGAAAGTAGGATATTTTCCTAGATGCGTAGTCATCCCACCATAAAAACCGCATAACATCCCGATCATTTTGTGACAAACTTATCTGCAAAAAAGCTTTCTTTATGTCTGCAACTACACCTATAGGCTGCTTCCTGAATTTCATCAATAGAGATGGAATCAATTCTATTAAGTTAGGACCCTTTTCCAAACAAGAGTTAAGAGAGTTCCCATTACAATCCAAAGCTGATGCATCGAAGACTGGTCGGATCTTGGTCGTGATACTGGCCTCCTTAACTACAGCATGGTGAGGTAGGTAATGCTTAGGCCTAATGTTAGATGATGATTCTGTTATTACCTCTTCAGTTATCCCAGCATTCAACCACTCTGCAAACACTTGGTCATATTCACTAAACTTGCCTAACTTAACTAATTTCTTAGTAACAGAATATAACCGCTTTTCAGCCATGTCTCGGTTGTCGCGTAGTTCAGGATGGCCTTCAATCCACGGAAGAGTCACCTCATACCTGCTTTCACTATTTACAGTAACGGTATTCTTAAAATGTTCCATAGCATCAGCTGCCAATGTCTCCTTTGATTTAGCCTCCATAGGCTCGTTAATACCTAAAACATCCAAACGCCAGAGGTCTGAAATATCCATTTTGACAAAACAACTTATGCTAGTTATTGACCTTTTAGTGATTCCATTATACTGACCCATGACTGTCCAACCAAGATGGGTGTGTACAGCAACTAAAGACTCATCTAGGCGTTCAAGAGTACCTGTAAGTAATTGCCCTAAAACATCCGCTCCGAGCAGCAACTTTATGTCTGACGTCTCTCTGCCGACATCTGAAAGATGAATTCGCTTGCTCCTTAAAATAGATGAATATTTGCTACTGTCTAGCCTAGGCACATAGTTACAAATCTTTTCTTGATCTAGTACATTAACTGGAAAACTTACAGTACCTTTGAGATCACTGACTTCCACCTGATATAGGTTATGTGGAGTCTGTTTAGTTTCAATACCTCCAAACAACCCATGAATGATTGTTTCTTCTCCAGTTTTAGTCAAATGTAATTGATCCACACAGTCTTTTGAAATATAAGATCTTTGTGACCCTGAGTCTAACAGTGCTCTAACTGGTAAGGATTGTTTCTGGCCTAGCCCTGATGTTCTTACAACCAAAGTTTGAAGTAGTGTTTCTTTATTTTGATTTGAGATCAAAGACTCTGATTTTTCATTAACTCCTATTGAGCACACATTTTCTTTGTTAGTAGCTCCACTTTGATGTAAGTTATCTAAGTTTGGACACATTAGGCTATAGTGTTTTCTTTTACAAATAGCACACGATACATAAACTTTACATTTTTTACTAGTATGGCCTATCTTTAAACATGAAAAGCATGCTCCCTTTTTTGTAATAAACTCTCTCTTTTCTTTTAAGGTAAGTTTCTGCAAGCCAGCACAATCTTGAATACTATGATTTCCTTTGCTACAAAATAGACATGTAGGCCT
>JAGFPH010000775.1:210649-234279 GCA_018207615.1 Philaenus spumarius | reverse complement strand
TTAACGCAAGCACAATGCCTGGGCAAGGGTTATCATTTAATGATCCAAAACTATTACAAGAAAATACCACTTTCACGTTGGTTATTAACTAGGGACACGTTTTTGACCGGAATCGTGGATAGAAAAAGTAAAGAGTTGTGTAAAACTATCGTAAAAGCTCCGATCAAATTCGGGCAGTTGATGTATTTTAAGAAAAACAATGTTCTTCTTACGAAATACAAATATAATCGGAGATTAAAACCAGTCCATTTTGTTACGACAGCTTGTAACGTCGACGATTGGGATTCGGCTAAGAACAAGAACTCTATCAAACCTTTAGACATTCCTTACTTCAATAAAAGTAAATACTATATAACGTCGACAAGGCCTACAAAGAGATATTGGAAGAAGGCCTTTTATAGTGTTTTAGACACGGTTCTTCTCAACGCCTATATCCTATTCAAGAGCCAAAGTGGTAAGTCCATGGACAGATATGACTTTGCAAGTAAAATTACTAATAAACTGGTCGGCGGTCCTCAGCCGATTTATGAGTCTTCTTCTGATGATGAGTCTTCTTTCTATGACGAGTCGTCTTCTGATATTGACATTGACTAAACACACTAACTGTATCATCTGCTATACTTTGTTAAGGCACTGCTGCAACTCCAACATTTTATCACTTTTCTATAAGCGTAATCTCAAAACTATGACATATTTTGTTGTTGTTTACATAAATTTCAGAACAATTTGAAACACTTACATTTGTTTCTTTGTTACAGTTTATAAAACAAACGACTAACGGAATTAACATTTCATTTTGTAACAAGCTTTTGCCCGTCTTATAAATAAGGAATCATTTCAGGAAATTGTTGATTATATTAGGATGTGTAATGTGTGTACTACACAATTATTTATCTAAATTATTTCGTATTTACATACCGGGTGTCCTGTCAAGAGGTTTTATTTTTGCATTGTATACTGAACATAATATGGAAAACTCAACAAACTTCTGAGATGTTTAAAAAAGAACCTTCCAAATTTCAACTCTTATGTTTAACAAAAATATAATTTTTTATTGTACCAATTAATTGTACGTTGATGGTGGGCTTCAGTGAAATAAAGTATCGCTATATACCATGTGGGAATACAAAACATATTTTTAATGACTTTTTCACAAAAGTTCAGATTTGCTATAGTTTTATTGTAAAGTAAAAAGTCCCACCAACTTTTGCAATAGTACAAAATTTCAACCCCTCTGTGCGTGGAACCTGGTGCTGGCCCCCCTGGCCACCCCACTGCCTTTTTCCTTACTGCAGAAATTCTGAAGCAATCACTGAATTAGTAATAAGGGTTCTGTATTTTCCTTTAAGGTATGAGACGTAAAATACGTGTTTAGTTTGAAATTACTATTATGGGGGATTGTTTGCAGCAGAGCCTCCAGTTTTCATTCTGTGATTTAACTTATGGAACACTCTGTGAACAATAGTGCCTTGTTAATGAAGTTTCTTAGTATGTAAGTTTGTATATTAGTAACTAGTTCAGTGTAAGATGACTTTATCAAATATTTTCAGATGTTAATACATTTATACCAAAATCTAATATTTACTGACATCCCACCATAAGTAAGATAGAGAGAGAATTGCCTGATTCAATCTAATGAACCTAACTTTAATTGTTTTATATTTAAATGTGTACAATTCCCTGTGAATAGACTTATAAGGTTTTTTTTTCAATTTTTGGTCTTGATTAATATAAATTAAAAATTATACTTATTTTCTTACTTCACTGATGCTTCAATATAGTTTAACGGAAACCGGGCATTAAAGGTATGTAGCCTTCAAGGTTAAAAAAACTGCAGTAGCTTATTCTCAACACTAAAACTAAGAAACAAAACAAGACTTAAAATGCTTAGTTTTCCATTTAGCCATCGTTTTGTGTTTTAACAAAAAAATATCCTTTGAATGGAATGAGGGGAAATTTTGCAAATTAATAATCTTACAAGGTCCCAATTTACTAAACATATTCAACCAAAGTTCTTTCATATGATTATATAAATACCTTTGTTATACTGCTCACAGTCCAATATCTCTATAATGGATACAATTTAAAAAAATATATAAATAATAATAATAATCATCACTATCATGATACACAACCATAGAGGCATAGAAAACCTAAAAATACGACTTAAAGGTTGTTCTTACACAATAAATACATTAATACACAACCATATAGACATTAAACAAATTAAAAATATGCCTTGATAATAACTTAAATTTGTCTACTTATACACTAAATATACAATAATATTTACAAACAAATTAGGCTAAGTACACTCTTACATTTTCAACTATACTTTATTGTGCAATCTTAAAAAAAAATGTAGGAAAGTAGTTAAACCTGTTGGTCGTCTAGTTTTGGGTTTACCAGCACACACTTGGAAAACAATACTTGAAGAACAGAAGGTCAATGCTACCATCTTTAATCATATAAATGTACATAAAGAGTGATCTCAGTTAAGGCGTGCATCTACTTCCCGCTAAATTACAACAGCGGCGAGAAAAACAATTACATGCTCACAAAAAAAGTGTTCAATATTTTTAATTTCAAGAAGGCAGGTATTTTTAAGAAAGGTTTAACGCCATCAATTTCTTTTAAAATTTTTGGCAAACCATTAAAAAATTTAGGTGCCCGGAATAGGAAACATTTCTAAAATACAAAAATATACTAGGTTTATTCAATTGCATTTTAAGCACTTCTTCTTTTAAGTGAAAAGGGGACATTTTATAATTTTTGTTATAAAAAAGAGGACACTACCTATAAATATGAACACACAGATATTTGTATTTTAAACTAAAAATATGGACATTTATTTTATTTAGTTTGTATTTTAATTCTATATTTATTCATGAAATATATAAAATTTTCTATTCAAAATTTCTTAGCCCAATTTTATTCACCAGATGTACTAGATTAATTTAGTTTAACTGTACTTTTTTGATTGTTTTGTTTTTGTCTTATGGACTGGGTATAATGTAAATACTTTTTTATTGTGAGCAGAACACACAAAAATGGGTATTCACATTTACGTATTTTTTTAGTGGATCTTATCTTTTATTAACAACTTACATCACTTGAAAAAATATTAAATAGTGAAATCTTCGTGAAGCCTTAACTGAGCTTTGTCGAGTGTTTAAAACTGATTTTTCATTAGAGAAAATGCTTGTTCTGTATTTGAATTCTGTGCAGTAGGCTAACCGAAAAAATCCAATCTGATACATTGCTGCTACAAGAGAAGAGCTGTTTTTAATATGATTGGATAAAATATGTTGAATGCAATTTTTCTGATATTTCTCATGTAGGTTTTCATCTAATGATGGAAAGGGAAGGTAATTTTAATATATTTTTTTATATTGCATAGTTTTTAAATGATTTAAATGACATTTATCTATGGGTAAAGAAAATCTGTCAGTTATTTCTTGCAAGATTTCTGATAAGTGGAATCTAATAAACGTTTTCAAAATTATTTGATTTGTTTCTAGTTTACTCATTTTGAGTGTGTAGGTTCAATGAATTCAAAGAATTTACGAGTAAGACAACTACCATTAATTTATGGATTTTACTATTAGGCCTAAATATTACTATACATATAGTGTTTTTTTATTAATTACTTTGATTGTCTTATTTTTTAAACAATAGAATATGTCCTTTAGCACTCCACTCCAAACTGAATAATGGAATATTATACTATTATGTTTTTACAGATTTTGCCTTTACCAGTTCACTTGCCTAGAGTTAATAAAGTTTGTAAATATTTTTAGTTTTAGTTTTTTAGATTTGGTATTCTACCTAATCTAGGCTAGTTTTGACTAATTTAAAATATATTTTCAAACTGTGATTTTATTGTTACTAATTATGAATCTAGATTTCAGTTGAAAAAATCAGTGTTTAGCCTTATTAGTGTATTAAAAGAACTAGGTGGGAAAAAATTTTGAAGAAAAATATGTGTTCCCTGGTTTGTGACCACCTAGCCGAACTCGGGCCGATGAGACGGAAGGATGAACGTGTTCCAAAGCTGCAACGATATGAAGGACGCGACGCCTCTGTTCGTACCTCACAAGCTCTATTTAAAGCCTGTCGCTCAAATAAATATTTCCGTTCATCTGCCGACGCTCAAATTATCCGGCAAAACTATTTCCAATTGGGAGGTGACGGAAAAACTTAGACACTGGGCAAAGCCTGAAGAGTTTACTTCGTTGAAAGTATCGAAAAGTACTTTGGAATTTATCCGTTTCGAAGGAGAAATAGAAAATCAGTCGAAGATGTCAGCGGTTCTGGCTCGTTTGGACGGACGGTGTATTAAACTGTCCGGGTTTCCCGATCCGTTGAAAGTGCGAGCGGCGGAAGCGAGGCCTGATTTCCCTACACGACACTCGTGGGATTCTTATTTCCGGGATGCGAAAAACATGAACGAAATGAAACCGGGCGAACGACCTGATACGATACATTTTCTAAATTTACCTTGCAAGTGGTTCGCTAGTAAACAGGATCCGTCAAAACCTAGCGAAAATGTTCTGCGGAGAGTGTTTGAAACGTTTGGGGAGATCCGTTGCGTTGATATACCGATGTTGGATCCGTTTAGGAATCAGATGAAGTCCCATATTTCCGGAGTGAAGATGTTCTCGCACAATCAGAGCTTGATCTTTGAGGCCTACGTCCAGTACAAGGAGTATTTCTGCTTTGTGAAAGCGATGGACGCTCTACGAGGGATGAAGTTGATGCAGATTGATGTGGACGGGAAGATGTTCTCTGCAGGGATTAAGGTTAGTACCTACAGATTTATATTATTTTTTTAGTGAAAGTTAAGTTTGATATCAAAGCACACGTGATAAAAATTTCCAAATACTTTGTCTAGTAAATATGTTGTTTGGACAGTTGAAGCAAGGCTGGGTAGAGTATTTTCGTTTTATATATATAATATATACATGGTGAGGTTGCAATTTAGTACAGAATAGAGTTCCGCTTATCCGAACATACATAGAGCCTAAGCTTGATGAAAACACCTGAAACCAAATTGGAATGAAAGCTGGTTTCTTAAATGTCGGCTCCAATTATACAATTCTGTAGAATCATTTTTAATCACTGCTAAACACAAAAAATAACTAATTTACTCACACTTAAGTGTAGGTTTACACCATCCGTTTTTTCCCTTCCGTTGCGTTGGGTTTTGGTAAGCGGAAATTGACATCACATTAATTCCAATGGACCTGTTGGAATTGTCCGGTTTTGTTTCCTTCACGTTTTCCCTCTGTTTTGCGGGAAAGAATCTAACGCAATAAGGTTTCGGTGAAAAGAATACCGGGTCCTTCAGAAAGAAGGAAGGATTAGATAAAACAGCAAGGCAGTAGTAGTGTTGTTGCCACCTGCCGGTTGCTTTCATCCGTTTTCGTTATCTCGAAGGAATTTTATTATTTTCTCGATTTTTTTTTTAAGCGATGCGGTACTAACGGACAGACAAAACGGGGAGTTCGAACAATCTATCGAAGTAGCGTAAGGCAAGGTCAAGAGAATTTGCCGTGTCTGCCATATGCCGCTTCAAGAAACGTACGCCTTAACAAGTCAATACGTTGATATTATTCATGAAAACGCCTATTCCGAATTCCCGCTAAACCGAACAATGTTCGGTCCCAATTAGTTCGTAATAGCGGGACTCCTACTGTACTTACAAAATTAGGCCTATACATATAAAAACATGAAAATTAAATTAAATTAATCAACAACTCAGTTTGGTTGTTTTGGTCATCTTGGCAATCAACAATTAAACCATTCAGTGGTAGCACAAAATAAAAACATTTTTTTTTTTAATTTTGGATTTGCTTAAGTTTTTTTGTGAATGATATGTAGCCAAACCAGCTGTATCTGGTTATTCTTTTAATTTGTGTTATTTTTCTAAATTAATTTCTTAGATGATATTGAAAGGCAGAAGTCATGTGACTAGAATAAGTTGGTTCCACATTTGTAATCATGTTCCTGTCCTAATAATAGAGAGTGGTTGGTCTGCAGTACAGGTTATTGGTACCAACGAATAATCAGTTATTTTAAAGGTCGTTTTGTAACTAATATTTCAAATTCCTCCCAGGCCTTGTATGTTCTAGACGTTCTTGTTCCTACAGAAGAACAACTATTTTTACCTGTTTTCAAATAGCTTTAATTGTTTATTTACTTTTGAACTTTTGTAACAAAGCAGTTATAAGTGTTTCACTTTAATATGAGGAACGTTTTAATAATATAATTAATAATAATTTGTGTGCTGAGATTTTTGAAATATTTTAAAAGTATTATTTTTATTTTTGCAAAACACAAATAGTGATTTTGAGGCTATCATTAGCGGTGTTTTACTAGCGAGCTACATGAAATTATCAGATTTTATTCAATCTAATAAAATAATTCCAATTTAAAATCACGTTAGAAAATAATGAATCGGACAATATTTTAAAATAAAATTATTATTTTTTATTTGTTATTATTTAAGGTTGAAACAAAATTGCAAAGAATCTTATTTTTCTTCTGCAAAACATAAAACAGACTTATCAATCCAAATTCAGAATTTAAAATTCTAAATAACTAAATTGTTACTAGTTTTTCTTCTTTTTTTTTTTTTGTCCAACAACAAAAAACTAAAACCGAGATATACAACTCGAATCACGTTATAGTATTTTTAAAGGCGAAAGAATTTAAGAACTATCACTGACAAAATAATACCAAAATACCTGATACCTCTAACTGTTATAAGAAACTAAAAATACCTTTAAGACCTAAATGGTTATAAAAGAACCGATAACGGTAAAATATCCAGGTTGGAGGGGGTGGGAGAGAGAGAGAGTTGGGCCGTTGCGTGTCTGGGAGATATGTTTATATGTTCAGCATTGTACATCTTTTTTCTACTCAAAGCGTTACTTACCCTAATGGTAGAAAAAAGAACTATGATAACAATATTCGTTACTGTTTACAAATTTGTAAATAATAACTCCTAATCCAGTAACTGGTACTGGAAAACAATTATAACGATTACTTGTTGATACCAGTTGTTGAAATTAACCTTCATCTCTAATCTGCAGCTTATTCTGTATCTCATGTGTGAAATCACAATAGCTTTTGTTTGTGCTTTTTATGAAAATAATGTGGTAACTTAATTGATTAAAGAGATGAGGGAAAATTATTTGATTTCCACCATGAGACTTTGGTAATAGAATCGACAATGTCAGTGCAAGAAATGGTGTTCCAAAGGACTCCTTTTTCTGTACCACTTTTTTAAAATTAAATAGAGGAGACCCATGCGTGCTAGCACACCAAGTCCTGTGCTCACACAATTAAATTTAATACAATTTTTCACTCTGATCCAGGCCTAACCTTAAAATCAATTATTAAGCTTTTACTTCTTACCACATTAAATATGGTGGAATTGAGATGGGTGCCAGGACACCGTGGCATTCGAGGAAATGAGATATCAGATGCTCACAAAGAAAGGAGCATCTTCACCATTCATGGGGCCAGAACCAATGTGCTGCATTAGCCGTAGTAGCATGGCCAAGAGCGCAGTAAAAAACTGGGCCAGGAAAGAGCAATGCCAGAGATGGCGTAGATTACCTGGGCACACTTAGAGTAAACGACTGATCAAGGGACCAAACGCCAAGCTTACTAAATCCCTAATCAAGTTGAACCGACCACAACTCAAAAGAGCTGTAGAATTTATTACTGATCATGGTCAGTTCAGGAAACACCTAGCAACATTGGGAATCCTTAAAGGCAACCAACGCTTTCGGCTTTGTAATCAGGCAGAAGAGTCAGCAAGACACGTCATATTTGAGTGCGAGATCCTGGAGCATAGGAGGAGGAGGCTATTTGGAATCCAACAACCAGGAGACGAAGAAGACACATACTTGGTGGAGAAAATCCTGGACCTCACAAGGGATACAGGGGGCACAATAAACCAAAGGTTGACGTGTAAGGAGGCCTTCTACAAGGAGGAATCCACCCCAGAATAACCTAATCTAATCTTTATTTCTTAAATACCAAAACAATATTTATTTGAGATGTTTAAAATCAGCTGTTTTGATGTTTCCTATTACCTATCTTCAGGGGTGCAGAACATCAATTAGCTCACCAAATTTCCCCAGAACACTTTTTTCACAAAAAATTGCTCCAATCTCACTTTGCAATATTATCCGCATACATTTAGCTAATATAACTTCCTGTTCAATATGTACTTAAAAAGCCTCTAGAAAATAACTTAATAGTTGTGCAAATTCTTTTAGCTTTAGACGCAACAAATTGTGTTAATAATGGTTGTTAGGCGTTCTTCCAGCTTCCACCAGTTAATATTGATTACTTTATACCGTAATGTGTAATTAATTTTGTGCACGTTATTGTAATTTGATTTTGAAAATATAGAAGAAACTCGATTATCTAAGGTAATTGGGATCGGGCAGACCTCGGATAACCAAAAACTCGTATAATACAGTAGGCAGTGAGAAAACCATTGAGCATGAGTTCCGCGTCATTTGTGCCGCTAAAGGCTGATTTGGAGCCATACTTTCTTCAAAATCTATTTTATTTGATTTTAAATAATATACTAAACATATATATCAATTTCTGATCTATTTTGTTTTCCAATCCCCGACAGTCACTTCCCCAACACCAATTTTGTTAGCTCCATACAAATGATATTGTTCTAGTGATAACAACTAAATAACATTTAACCATATTATACAAAGGTAGGCCTACTTAATGCATAGGTATTACTGATGATTTTCATTTCTTAACTTAAACTACTTACTGAAATTTGAAATCAGTCTTTAACAGTAAAACACATATGTAAGCACCTATCGGTTCTTGATGTTTTGTTAAATATATGAGATCTTCATTGATACTTTTATTAAGTTTTATTATTGAGCCAACATCATGGGAATTTAACCTATCAGTTCTAGGGTTAATCAGCCTCATTACAGTGGTTCCCCTCTTAATCGGTCTGGTCGGGACCGAGACCCTGGCCGGTTGATCCGAGGTTCCCGTAAAAAATAGAATTTTTTTCAAAAATAACCTACATATTTCATAAATAACCAAGCAAATAAGACATTATTGCAACCCATTTTATTGTATGTACAAAACTTTTAAAGATTTTTTTAAAGCAAGTCGCTCCACTTTCGTAAGTTTATCACGTCTAATGCCGTTGAATCTTTTTACTGCTCAACATATTACATATTTTGCTCCCACAAAATTGAGTAAAAGTTCCAACAAAGCAACAGACAAAGAAACAAAGGATGCCGCTTTGTCAATTGATTCTAAGAAAAAATGCAGTTGCCGCGGAAGCAAGAGGGGAATCAAACAGACGCTCCCCTTCCCGAGTTCTGTCTGCCACAACACTAACACATTGAACACCTAATGTTGCGTCAACCAGCTTTATTTTTCAGGAAATGTCCGCCAAACAATCAATGTTTGAGACTTTGGCCAGTTACAGTAATATAATCTGTAAAAGAAAAAAAACTGTTGTTCAATGGGATAGGCCGGTTAATCCGAGGACCGGTTGATCCGAGGCCAGTTAAGAGGGGTCCTACTGTACTTAGTTTACAGATCTTCTATAGCACTAGTCACTATGATTTAGTAATATTGTATATGTTATTTCTCAAAAGTGTTTTTTTTTTGGCAACACCATATTTCACATAATTTTTTATCAAAATTAACGATTCAAACATCATTTTAAAGATTTTGTTCCCTGCTATTGACAAAAAATATCTTAAAATTTATGTTTTCATTTAAAAAAAACTTTTATATATTTGTAATGAAAGTCGCCACCTATTACCAATCTGTTTCACTAACATGCCAGCTGTTGGATAGATTGCTTACATTCTATATGCAAGTGTAATCTATCACAAAAATAAATCAAATTAAATCAATGTAAAGCGTTATAAACTGGTATTTATAAACAAACATAAATAAACATAATTAAATAAACGTATTAAATCAGGTAAGTACTCTTAACCCGGGATCACTCGCGTCACTAAAACTCCTGCGATCGCTCGCTCCGTTAGGGCGCTCCTAACATTTGATTTTCTCCTATAGTTTGAAGAATGTGTAGTATATACCTATAGTAGAAGACAGAAATAAATCATCATACATTTCAAAGGACACAATAACATGTTTTATTATAATTTTTAACCTATTTATGTACAAAAAAATGAGTATTTACATAAACCATTTAAAAACCTTTCTTTTTTTTGGAATGAATCTTATTAGTCATTGAAAAGTGTAGAATATTTAAACACAGTACAATATAGATACAATAAATAATTATAGAAATATAAATAAACCTACATCACCTCACAAAACTGCAGTTCTTAAAAACCCACGAACATTAAATCTTCATTTCTTACTCTGATTCGGAGGAAGGATTTTCATCACATACGTGGCATGTCAGAACGGTTTTTGCCGTGTGGTCTCCACATATCTTCCGGCCGCATGAATCACAGGTTTTCGTGGTGAACCTATTTTTCCTTACAGGGCAATATGCGCACCTTCCTCTCTCTTCTTGGGGTCTTGCAGGAGCAACATTTTCTTGGCCACCTGTCAGGCATCTTATTTTTCCTCGAAGATGTGTCGGCAGTGTAATAATAGATCCTCGGTGAATCATATGTTGTTTGATTAGCACTTTAGTTAAGTCTGTCAAAAACATTCTCCGTGGTTTGAGCTGCCCTGAGTTGTTTTTGTATATAATTTGTGCATTTATGGCTCCTACATTGAGTAGGCCACCAAATACAGTGAAGGGCCTCCGGTTACTTACTCTGGTGACACTGTACTCACTCTTAAGTCGGTCGACCATATCTACTCCACCTTTGGTCATGTTATAGAAAGTAATGATGGAGGGTTTAGCAGCGTCTCCAGAGTCCAGGTCTACTTATCATCATTACGCATTGTTGATGCGAGAAGCACATTCTTCTTTTTTTTTCTTATCCGGTATGTAGGAAACTACGGTACATACGTTTGGTGTCTTCCCAAAGGCAAACATCGAGCTGCACTTTTGTCTATCTTTTATAGCCAAGAGTTCTTGGGGAAGCTCTGGCTTATTTTTTCGGATGGTCCCGACAACAGTGAGCCTGTGGTTTGTGTATAAATCATTTATCAGTGGCACACTCGTAAAATAATTGTCCATACTGACATTTCTGCCACTATTGATGATTGGTTCGACGATTCTCTTTACAACACTACTAGCATCGTTTTCAATAAATAGCAAAGGGTCCTTGAGGCTGTTTTCCAGCGTATATTTCCATATTATTTGTGAAAAAGGTCTTCGAATCAACAAGAGCATATATTTTTATGCCATATCTTGCCGGCTTGTTTGGAATGTACTGTCGAAACTTGCACCGTCCACGGAAGGCTTCCAACATTTCATCTACCGTGGCAAATTCTCCTATATTGTAACTCTGCTTACACATACTTACAAACCATTCAAAAATCTCACGTATAGGAGCTAGATTGTCTGTTTGCTTTCTTTGGGCCCTGGTGTTTTTATCATCGAATCTGATAGCTTGCACCAACGCGTGAAAACGTCGTTTGGACATAGTACACACATAAATATCACCAGCAGTTCCATCAGTGGCCCCCAGTTCATCAGTGTTTATGTGATTTCCTTTTTTTACACCGATTAGATAAAGTAAACCGAAAAATGCTTGTATTTCTATAACACCGGTATTGCTACAGTCACGTTCTCGCACATAGCTTTGACGCATATCTTCAAGCTGTTGATTTGTAAATCGAACAATTTCAGTAACCATAGCATCAGGGAAAAATATCTTCCAGCAGTCCAGCGGTTCTTTTGGTTCTCAAAATTCTCTTGCAACAGAAGGCAATTTTTTTACAATATTTTGCTTTGCAGTTTTTCTTGCTTGTGGGTTATGGATATTCCAATTAGTAATGCCGTCTTTAGATGTATAGTAAGCAGATACCTGATCAGCAGGTCGTTTACTTTGCTGAGGTTGTAGATTCTCTGCAACTTGAAGAACAGGCTGTGCGTTCTCTTCATCTAAGTTAATTTGCTGAGGTTGGAGATTCTCTGCAACACGAAAAACAGGCTGTGCGTCCTCTTCGTCTGATTGGTCTGTTTCCGTATTATGAACACTATTCTCGGATACACAATCAGTGTCCGATAGATTTTGTTGCAGTGCTTCATTCCCTTCACTTTCGTCCAACATTGAATATCATCATCATTACTTGCTACTTGAGCCATAGTGAACATAAAAAGTGAAGAAACACATCCACGCGTCAGAGACACAATCGCTACACAGACAGTTCCGCGATCACTCGCACCGTTAGATCTGGGCTAACACCGGCAGTCACGTGGACGCTCGCGCAGTTAGGCGGACACTAACAAAGCGAAGGCGCGCCCATTCCCCCTCCACTACTACCCTCCCCGTCACACTAACCTTCCCCAACTACTGTGGTGGGTGGTTAGGACACTAAAGAAAATATTGTTCAACGCTCAGACGATTACAACCATATTTAAAAAATTTTTCTTCAGAGGAACGAAAAATGTTAAATTCTATCTAATAGCGCGAGTGATCCCGGGTTAATTTGCAAAACATTCGCCCGGGCCAACTAGTCGTTTCTTATTTTGGGGCAGCAAAAAACAAACTGTTCAATAATTTTATTCGTCTATAATCTATGTTTTATGGCATTACAGGTGGATTTTGACAAGACTAAACATTTGAGTGAGAGTTCCATAAGAAGAAGACGTATCGAGAGGGAAAGACTGATGACGAAGGAGAGAGAGAAGGAGGATGAGGAGCGCAAGGCTTTAGAGAGAGAGGAAGCTAAGAAAGAGGCGGAGAGGTGAGAGTTTGTATATATTTTCAAGAGTTTAAATAGAGGACGACAACAGTCCATAGAGGAATCTTTGGTTCCATTGGTATTGTTTGAAATAAATTTAAACGTGAAATTTTTTACCCTCTACACACTGTAGGGCCGCTTAAAAAGTGACTTTACAATATTGTAGATTCATATAAATTTATTCAGACAATTTATAGAGCTGATTATGTATTTTGACTCACTTAGTGCATAGTAACAAATCATACTACCGAAAGGGCTTAGTTGCAACAATGATGACTGTTCTATTTTTTTTTATTATTAGTTATTCGGACATTTGCCATCATTTGTGTGTTAAAATCAACACACAATGTTTCAGGAATATGAACTCCCATTATCAATATCTAACAACGAAGGGAACATAAACCTAGAGATCCAAGCCTATGTTAAAGAAAAATCTACATAGTACATCTCAGAGCTGAATCTGAGAAGTCTAAGTCAAATTTTCTTTAACATATGTCTAGGTTTATGTTCCCTTAGTTATTAGACACTTAATATCGGGAGTTGATTTATATTTCTGAAATATCGTGTATTGATTTTTAACACACAAATGTCCGAATAACTAATAATATAATTGAACATCCATCATCAATAAACGATAACTTCAAACAAAAAAAGATTACTGCTTTCAATGGCTCTGAACAAGCATGTGCTGTTGGCAAGGCTGCCAAGAGGGTGGGGCAAATTCACAAGGGCCCTAAAAATAAAATGAAAGGAAACTATAGTTAATTCTTCAAATAATCTTGATTAAATAGGTTTAAGTAAATGAATGAATATGTTAGATCAGTATAGTTACATAATGTAAGTAGAGAGTAATTGGTTTTGGGTACGTTAACCAAAGCCCGATATAATTGTAGATTTTATAATTTATATTAATAAAATTATAGTTGAATACTCACTATTAATCCTTGCTGTTTATTACTATAAAAGTAAAAGCACTCTAGAGTAAAAAACAATGATCAATAGACATGAGTATTTACTTATAATTTAATATTAGATATAATTGTGATTCGTGAAAATGCTAGGGTAGTCAGGTACGAGTTGGACCGAAAATGCGACTGGCCCACAGACGCTCGGTTAAGAAAAGTAAATTCGACCTATTTAAAGTTACTTATCCAAATAATTAAAAGTGATTATGTTATTAGTGAATTTCCAGAGGAAAGATGTGCTATTGCAGTGACCCTCATGATAGAACCTAAGGTCGGGAGTAGTAAATGAGCACTGATCCCCAGAACACTTTTTCGGGTGACATTAAAAACTATATGTATATATGTGTTCGCACTCTATCCGCTGCTTCAGGCGATGATAACCGCTCAGGTTTTTCGTCTTAAAATCTAACCGCCGCATTTTACATTTGATTTGGTCCAATTTTGACACATTGGTGTTCTAAGTCAATAGAACGACTTCGATAGCCAAAAAAATCCAACAACCGTATGGACGTTTTTTGACCAGAAATAACAGTTTTTGAAATTTTTCGTACTAGAATGAAACTTTTGGAGTTTATTTAAAATATAAGTGTTTTTCTGCAGATTTTGTTTTTTTATACGACCTTATAGCTTGTCTGGTTCCTCCAAAATCGATCAAAACGTAAAATACTATAAAAATTCCTGGTATGTTCTATTGCTGCAAGCAAAGCGAAGCAGTTTATAATCCAAGGCCACTAGGTCAAAGTGCAGCCCATAATCAGAGCCCGCTAGGTCATGGTGCAAACGAGCATCTCTTCTGCGAGCAGGATCAACAAAGTGCAAAACAAGCTGAACTAAGTTCATTTAAGAGAAAAGGAATATGTAGTTTCCAAGTTATATTTACACCAATTACCACTCCCAGAAAAGTTGAAGAGTCTGTGTTATAACAGGAAGAAGAAACTGCAGGAGAAAGAAGCGAAGTTGGAGAGACGACGGCTGCGAGAGGAGAAGAGGAAAGCGAAGCAGTTAGCCAGGTTGAAGCAGGAGGAAGCAGAAGAGATGAATCAGAAGATAGCTACAGAGGAGAGGTTACTACTGATGGCGCAACGAAGACTCGAGTCTATTAGGATGTTGGGGGAACTGTTCAATAGGATTAAGGTTAGTTATGGTTTTCTTTTAGTGTATAATGAGGCTTGAAATCAAAACTTGACTGTGTGATAAGCAAATTTAAAATGAAATGTACAGATCGCCTTATTTTATCCTCTAAGCACAATTAATGGTCATATTTTGTCAAATGGATTATAAATACACTCACGGTCATCATTAGACGATTTCAATCCTTTTTTTGGTTTTAAAAATAATGCCTTTTATTAGCGAATTTCCATAATAAAGACCTAAGGTCAGGATTAGTAACTAAGCACCGATCATGGTCCCCAGAGCAAGGTTTTGGATGTTACAGATAAAAACTTTATGTTTATATGTGTTCGCACTGTAACGGCTGCAGTTTACGTCCGATTTTGTCCAAATTGGTACATATTTGTGGGTTGTCTAAGTAAATTGAACAAATTTGTTCGCCAAAAAAACCAACAACCAGAAGTACTTGTTTTGACCGAAAGTAATTTGGTTGGCAATTTTTTGTGCTGAAATTAAACTTTTTGGGGTTTTATGTAAAAATATAAATGTACAAGATTATTCTACATGACCTTATAGCGTGTTTGGTTCCTCCAAAATCAATCAAAACATAAAATACTATAAAAGTACTTGGTTTAAATCAACTAGGAGATTTTATCGTTGGTCAGCTTCTGTTACGTGGCCGACGGCCGGGATCCAAACCACTGCGAGCAAAGCAGTAAAACATCTGAGGCCACAAAGTCGAAGTGCAAACTCACAATGAGTTGAGGCTGAGTTACAAACAAATTTTACTAATAGACATATTCAACGTCTTCGTGAGTAGTCCAATTTCCTAAATAGTCGGTTGAAACCTTAAAAACATATAAACTTAATTTTGGAAATTCGCTCAACTCATGTTAGCGTTTCAGCTGCGTGGTCGAATTATTTTTTTTAATTTGTCCATTTAATTTTAATGGGTGGAAGGGAGAAACATTCCTAAAGATGGTCTTCAATAACAGTTGTGAGATCATAATATGGTTACAAAAACTTCAAAAAAATAAAGTAAAAACAACAGGCAGTAAGTAAATACGAATCTAGCTTAATGTATGAGTGAAATTAAAAATAAATAGTAGCTTCATTATTTCATAATTAGTGGAGCTTCAAACATAAATAATGCAAGGTTACGTATAAAATTAGATTACGGGTATTTGCAGAACATCGTGCAACTCAGCTCAATTTGAAATATACGAGGTGTGATAAAAAAAAACACAGTGAATACTTTTACAAACAAAGAAATAAACTTTCTTAGAATTTGAATTAATTTTCTTCAAACTGTCCTTGGCTAGTGATGCACTTGACCCAACGTTGAATCCATGACTGGAAGCATTTCTTGAAGCTTTAGCTGCTGGGTCGTGGCCATCTCAAAGTCGGGAATAGTGTCAAAACGTTTTACTTTTACCATGTTTTTTATTTTTGGGAAGAGCCAGAAATCGCATGGTGTTAATCTGATGATTAAAGCAAATGTGGACAGACAGGTACCGGCCAAAATATCGCAAATTGTAGCACAGCGTGTTTTTGTGTTGAAGAATGACCATTGTCCCATTTTTCTGGTCTCTTTCTTCGCACATCATTTCGCAAACGTTCCAGTACCCCTTGTAAAATACAGTTGTTTTCCTTGGAACGAATTCTGATCGCACTATGCCCTAACTATCGAAAAAAGACAATGAGCATGACTTTGATGTCGACTTTGCCCGACACGTCTTTTTAGGACGAGGGGAGTTACTGGTTTTCCGCTGTGAACTCTGAATTTTCGTCTCAGCGTCGTAGCCATAGACCCGACTTTCATCTCCAGTTTAGAATTTTGGCCATGAAGTCCGTGTCTGCATGAAAACGATCCTTCAACTCCGTGCTAACTGATATGATTTTCCTTCTGTCAGACAAAAGTCTGGGAACAAATCCTGCATTCACTTGTCTCGTAAGAAAATTTTCGGTTAAAATGCCTTGCACGGTCCCGATGAGAGATGTTAAGTTTTTCGGTAATCTCTCGAATAGTCATTGACCTGTTTGAACAAACAAGTTCGGCCAAATTTTGCTTGTTTTCATCTGTTTTTGAGGTCGAATGATGTTCTTCAACCTACTCATTTCCGCTATACCACTCTTGTAAACAGTATTCATAGTTACCACATTATTGCCTGCACTAATTTTAACATTTCGTGAGCTTCTTTGGCACTTTTTTGCAACTTGAAACAAAACTTAATGTAATGCGTTGTTCGAAATCAATGATGCACAAACTCACTCTAGCGGCTCTGGAAGCTGACTGACAAGTCAGAACGTGTTCACTGCCTGTGTCAACAGATCAGGCTATCGAACATATTAGATCAAATTGACGTAGCGTCAGCGGTTGCTGCTATAAAAATTCATTCACCATATTTTTGATCACACCTCGTAGTTTAACATTTTGTATATATAAAATACAAAGACCGATTTTTATGCCCAATTTTTCAAATTTCTAACATTTGCTTCATATTATATTTTTTAATGATATACAGTTCAGTTATGACTTCACTCAGCCCTATTTTAATCTTCTAATTAGGACATCCAGTTTTGCTAAAAGCTAAGAGTTCTTTGCTAGTTAATTTTAGAGCCTACTTTTGTTTTCAGACTGAAAAAAATTATATACTTTTTCAGGAGAAGAAGGAAGCTGAACTTGAAGAAAAGAAAGAATTGGAATCTGGGAGGAAGAGACATAAAAAGTTGAAAGTGAAGAAGAAGGATGTAAGTAAATTAAACAACTGATTCATTATGTTTGTTAACTGGTCATGTTTTATATATCTTAATAGGGTATAACAGGCCATCCGTGGGGTAAATATAATAAGCAAACAAATAATTTTAGATGCAGAAAACGCCACTATTTTGAAACGTAAAAAATCTAAGGAATTAAAAAAAAATTAATATCCCAATTTAGCAATTTAGTAGTTTTGAAGAAATTTTAATGTCAACAAAGGTTAAGTGTTATATAATTTTTGATGTCACATTTATAGTAAACATTATGAAGATTTTTGTTGACTAATTTGACATAAGTTCAAGATGGCAACCCTAAATGTTTGGTAAAATTTTTAGTTCTGATGATAAACGTTCAGTGATAGGTTTGAAAAGAACCAAACTGTACTAAATGTTAAAACAAATTGAATGTAAATTTTTGATTTTGTTTACTCACAAACTTTTTTAGTAGTAACTTTAAACCAAAGCAAATTTAGGTCTATTTTATTCCGATATCACTAAATTTTAGGATGAAAAACCAAATTGTTAAATATTTATTGTGGCTTTTGTTATTAGGGTTCGTTTTAACGTAAGGATTACTTTTAGGGTTATTCATTTGTTTATAAATCACAGTTGATTTTCTCCAGAACGGTTAAAATATCCCGTGAAACTTGACTTAGTGTCAGGCATGCTAATCCACATATAAAATAATAAGCAACAAAGTTTGAAATATTTTAATATAATTTAAACGTTAGGCTCTAGTTTGAAAATCTTATGTGTTAATTCTAAAACTTAACAGAGTGAAGTGTGTATTTTATTCCCACTGTAGTTACAATACTTCCCATTTTACGTACTTCAGTGGTAAAATATATGTCCTAGTTTGGTAAAACTTTCAGAATGACTGACTAATTCTCCACTTTATAGAGTGCCTAGAAAATATTGTCCCAAATTCCACCGGGAAATTCTATATGGGAAAATTTAAAAAAAAGTTCCCATAAACATAGGTCCTGACAGTGCTTGGTTTTCGAATTATCCACCATTTGTTTTTTGTTTTTTTTTTTTTTACTAAACACTTAATATCTTTGGAAATTGAAAAAATATTGACTTCAAATTTGGTTTACTTATTTCTTACATAACCTTTTCCCCTTGTTCTAAAAAAGAACGTTTTATTGTATACTTTAAAAAATAATAGAATAAAAAACTAAAAAAATACGCCTTAAAAGGAAACCGAACTAAAAAATTTGAAAATAATCGTAAATAAAGTGTGGGGTGCTTTTCATCAAATGTTACAAATATTTCATTGGTAGATATTTATAAAAGTAGAGTTATTATAAAAATATAGTATAACACACCCCATGCTTTTTTTTACAATTATTTTCAAATTTTTAGTTCGGTTTGCTTTTAAAGCGTATTTTTTTAGTTTTTTAAACTATTATTTATTTTTTAGTCTGGGACCATGATCAGTGCTCACTTACTACACAAAACAAAATTAATGAGCTCCCGAAGTTTCTGCATATCGTCGTGAATCGCCCTGTATATAAAGTTTTTAATGACACCCGAAAACATGTTCTGGGGACCATGATCAGTGCTCACATACTACACCCAACAAAATTAATATTGCATTGTCATCGGTCATTGATAAGTGTACAAAGTTTCAAATCAATTCGACGTTTTGAAGGGGGTGAAAATCACGTTCAAAGATTCCGTTTCATAGATACATACCAGGCTAATTAAAGCGTATTAAAATGGCGGCCATTTAAAATCTTTAATGTCAAATATCTCTGAAACCGATAACTTTACAAAAAAAAAATAATAATAGGAAACAAACGTTAATTTTTAACAACAAACAAACCGGTTTTTATTTTTCCCATGTAGCTCAAAAGATAACTTAGTTTTTGGCTAAAAACACAAAACATAATTTCTTTGTATTGTCTTTAACAATACAGAAACAATAATAATAAAATAGTACAGAAAAAAATATTTTTTGTGTTCTTAGCCGATAACTCAGTTGTCTTTTGAGTTATGGGAAAAATAAAAAAACCCCGTAATGTAAGAAATATTAGCAACACAAAATTTGAGGTCAATATCACATATATTATTTTTCAAGGCCATTTTTTTGTCGGTACGCCATAACTTCCTTAATACATCATCAAATTACATGAATGAGGCATCATTTTAAAGCTTTCTTTAACCGCTACACTGGAAAAATAGACAAACAGCTTAAAATTCATGTTTTAATAACAAAAATTGATAAAAAAAACTTTTATATTATACTTTGTATGTTTCTAATGAAAGGCGCCATCTATTAACCATCTGTTTGACTAGCATGAAAGCTGTTAGATTGTTTACACTGTAAGATTGTATAGGAAAACTGTTATTTATAAACCAATGTAAATAAATAAACTTAATTAACTGAATTAAATCAACGTGTTAAATCAGGTAAATGTAGGCCTACTCCTAACTTGCGAAATATTCGCACGGGTCAGCTAGACTTTTGTATTTCCAAAGCTATTAATTTATTGTTTAGTAAAAAAAACAAAATGGTGGATAATTTGAAAACCAAACACTTTCCAGACCTGATTCACTCTGGTATGTTTTTAAGATATTTTATCTTCTATTGTGATGGAAGTTTTGTTTACTTATTTGTTAAAATTTTTCAGAAGATATCAATTAAAGAACAAGAACTGAGGGTTAAACTGGTCAAGAAGTTTAAGTCAGCACAAGAGAAGAAGCTGGAAGAGAGTGAGTTGCTTAAATAATGTTTATGGTTTTGATGACAGAGAAATCGGACTGAGCTCTAAAAGTCAGGGTGTAAATAAATAAGTGAAAAGTATGATGATAATATTAAAAACAGTAACTTCCTAGTTCTGTGTTGTTGAAAAATTGGGACATATAGTTTTAATTACCAAAAAAAGAATACATTTCGTTTATGATGTTGCAACGAGAATTGACAGAGATGAACAAGTTTAAGGCAAACATTACTTTCAAGGGCGGATTTGTATATTTGGGCCTCTCTTTAGCAGATCCTTAACCCGGGCTAACTAACCCGAAATACATATTATAAACAATAAACCATATAAGTGCTATTCTAAGGATTTTATAAAATTTCAGTTTTACCAAAACTATATTAACACATACTCTTAACAACACTCCATAAAAAATAACCATTTTGATTTTATAAGGCCTATTTTGTAATAAAAAATTATTAAATGAAAATATTTTTTACTTCGGATTATGACTCGTGTTCAGTCTGAAGCAGAAAATATATTGGTAAACGACCATAGAAACAAATCACTTTCCAAAAATAAGAGTATTGGATAAATATATGTAATATACCTTTTATTACGGTGCAGCTACTCGCTTGGCTCTAACTTTAGTGAGAGGGTACAAACGTATATCATACATATAAATATGTATACAAGGTGCCCCTAAAAACAAATACAGGCCAAGCTGTGGGACCACCACAACCTATTTACTGATTCCTGTGTTACTGAACATTTTTTTATTTATTTCAATGAATACAATACGATCCTGTTTAGCCCGCTACGGTTTTTTGGGACATCCTGTATATAAACATCTATTTTATTTGGAAGATCTACTGCATTACATTTAATTCTGCACTGTGTGTTAACCACAATAATAAACCTTAGATTAAAGCTTATGTTTTATACTACGGGCAAAACTGAGCTCAAATTTCGACTCCCCAAATATTAATTATTTTTAAGATACACAACTCTCCCAATTATTCCACACGAACAGATTCTAACCCAGAATTGAAATAAAACAATTCTTTAACCCTCCAAGTGGCATGGTTAAAGCTAAAATTGAAAAGCCTATTTTTAGCGTTTTGCAAGCATATTTTTAAAAATTCACCAAAAATAGTAAATGAACCCAATCCAAAAGTGTTTCATAGCTTTTTTGTAGAAGAAACTTCAAAGAATTCAAATATGCCACTAAAAATTAGTTTCTTTTGAAATTGTAAAAGTTATTAGCTTAGAAAGCAAAAAATGTTTAATAAAGGAAGGAAAAAAAACAACTTTATGCCTACATAAAAAATAGTAAAACATTTTTGTAATTGTTTTTGTAAGTGTAAAAAAGTTTTGTAATTTAGTTCTAAATAGAACTGTATAAAAACATTTATCAATTTCAAATTTTTTATTTTGAAAAAAACAGTTTTATGTTCTAAGTACACGACTGGTAACAAACCTAGGCCTAGATTGTAACGTCGTTTACTAATATATGCTTTGCCCAAAAATGAAATATTATTATAACAAAGTGTAGAGGATAAATCAAAGAAAAGAACGGTATACTTTTCTTTCCTTAGTTCACAAAAGTGTTTGAGTTATCATTATTTGAATAACAAAATGACATCAATCTAATGAAAATTTGGCCGTCTATAACAGCGGTGAGAATGGGACACTTGAATAGCGTGGGAACCCACGCGCTAGATTTTCTCACTAGAACGTAATAATTATGTACATTTCAATTGTCGTCTAGACAGACAAAAAACCGGTTATTTCTGGATTAATTCCCACCGTTACAAAATTCAGACTTTGCTGTACAAAATGGTGTAAAGAAATCTGTCAAAACATTTGATATGGTAGGCGTAAAATCACTTGACAAATGGGCTGTTTCATTGGTTGAAAAACTGTCCAATCGCAAGGGTTTACAGTAATTCTTGGAAAAATACTATTTTTATAAGTGACATCTGATTAGAAGGCACCAACAGAAAGATAAAATCTTGACGAATCCAATGTTATCTTTATAATAGGCAAAGAAATATTTGTGTAGATAGTCTTGAACTTTCAAGAAGTGGGAAATAACAGTACAATTGTATGCAGATTCACGCACGGAAATAGCTGTAGACGGATGTGCATATTTTAAAACGATGATTACGTATGTAAATATACGTTTTACGAAAAAGTTTTAAATACAAAAATTAAAGTTTAATCCATTTCCTTTCCAATGGTGCCGATGTTATTACGATTGGATGATTTTTAAGTGAATTAATTAATCGAAAATACAAATGTATGTAAATTCTCGCTAATTGTCGAAATGGCTGAATCTTGCGCCTGAGAGAACGTCACTTTGGGCAGTCTGCCACTGGGAGGGTTAATATCCACAAACTGTGCCCTCATATTTACTCTGTCCTGGTGGCTCGGACAGCTCAGCTCCCTTGCCTTGACGTCCACCTGGCTGAACACACCACACGGGAAAAGCTCTCTGGTCTCTCCTTGCCATCCACGCCGACGTCTGCCCCCCGAAGCGCCCGGTCTCACACGACCTGTCTTCTCACCCAAGAACTTTCCCAAAAAAGACCTCCTTTCTAATGTGTTCTTCCTATTTAAAAACTCTGTTACCCTTTCCCGCTTTGTCTTTGTATTAGTATGAAGGCTTACTTATAAACGCCATTCAGTGATTTTACATAAATTCTACTTACACAAACTACAACTACCCAAGGGTGCAGAAAATGTTTTAGCACATGAAATTTCCCCAGAACACACTTTTTTTCACTAAAAATTTTCCCAAAATTTATCTCTATTCGCTACAGACGCGCATTGGTTGTATTAACAGAGAAAATTAATAAAAGGGTTTTTAAAAGATAATTATTTTGCAGAAAAGGACAGCATCCAGAGTGTGCTCGCTTCTACAGGTGTGACGCTGAGCGACTCAGACGTATCTAGTGTTGATAGCACGAAGGCTGCACTGGAGCCTGATGGGAAAAATTGGAAAGGTAAGCAGTTCTGAGAGGCTGTTTAATAGACATTCCTTAACGAACAATTCACAGTAACTGAATGTTCGTTGTTTATTTTACCTTCGGCATTCAACATCTGTGAAACATAGTACACTGCCAAAAAACTCAAGTATTTGTTAATTTTAAGCACAAAACTGATATTTCAATGAAATTATAAACGTAAGCAGTTCTGAGAGGCTGTTTAATAGACATTCCTTAAGGAACAA
>JAGFPH010000775.1:164524-210639 GCA_018207615.1 Philaenus spumarius | reverse complement strand
AAAACTTAAGTATTTGTTAATTTTAACCACAAAACTGATATTTCAATAAAATTATAAAGGTAAGCAGTTCTGAGAGGCTGTTTAATAGACATTCCTTAAGGAACAATTCACGGTAACTGAATGTTCGTTGTTTATTTTACCTTCGACATTCAACATCTGTGAAACATAGTACACTGCCAAAAAACTTAAGTATTTGTTAATTTTAACCACAAAACTGATATTTCAATAAAATTATAAAGGTAAGTAGTTCTGAGAGGCTGTTTAATAGACATTCCTTAAGGAACAATTCACGTTAACTGAATGTTCGTTATTTATTTTCCTTCGGCATTCAACATCTGTGAAACATACACTGCAAAAAAACTTAAGTATTTGTTAATTTTAACCACAAAACTGATATTTTAATGAAATTATATGTACATATCTTTATGGTTTTCAGTTCCTGTTCTTTTTTCGGTTTTAATCATAGGAAGCACACCAACAGATTATCAGTCGTTCCCATATTCGTCATTTTTCCCATCGATGTTTCTAATTTTTTCGTCCCGACATAAAACCTATGTATTTCTATATTACAATCTTTTTTATTCATGTCGTGACCACGGGGTAATCACAATGAAAAATGCAAGCATTGTGAAACAATATTTACTTTTATTATAAAAGGTAATAGCATGTAACCGGAATACATTCCAGTATTCGCAGTACAGTACGAACTTATGTCTCCGAATTGTACACGTACACATCTGGCAGTTAGCCTGCTGCTGTACTAACCTAGAACAATATACACAGTTGTTACAATTTAGTATATTATAATTTAGTAAAATCATAACAATTATTCATATGAATTATTTCCAACTAACATTAATTTATTTATATATTATTAAAATCCCGTAAAAAAACATGTACAGATTAATTTCATACACATGAGAAAAACTATAACTCAGTTTATAGTTATGGTTTGTTTTTTTGGTTTAACGTCCTGCTGTTTTGCACTTAAGGCTAATGAAGACGGGACCTACAGTTTTACGTGGAATCCGAACCACAGCCAATGATGTCTGTTTAGAAACCATTTAGAAAATTATTCGGGGTCAATGGGAATTGAACCCGGAACTTTTCCATTGATGGTTGCCATGACGATTGGTAAAGCTTTGACGCCTTAACAACCACGGCTATTGTGGCTGCTAGTTATAGTTTGATTATTGTAGCTCTTGTATAGCAGAAGTTAGCGACTTTGTCGTTGAAACACACCGAGTTAATAAACATATTAGTTGTGAGATTCTGTGTTGAAATTTTATTTGATCAATATAGTGTTGCATTAATAATAATTTATAAAAATGACCGATAGATATTTTTGGGTTGTGCAGTAAAACTTATTAAGTTTGACTGTAGCTCATGGAGTTGCCTGTCGCCTTGGTTCTGTCCTCTACAAATATTTTATTTCGTTTTTGTTTTAAAAGTGAGGTTAGGGTACACAGTAAATGCATATTTAAAAAATGATATTATACTGTCATGATTATAAATCATAGGTTATATTGTTTCAATCTGAAATGTTATCATTATTTTTATCTTGTCCCATTTGAAATTGAAATCTATAAAACAACAAAAACAAGATTGTCTATAATCAAATAATAATAATTAAAAAAATATAATTTTAGGTTAGGCCTATACTGAACCAACACACGTTTTTTTTAATGCATTTACATTAATTACCATAGCAACCAAGTTAGCAAATTTATACATTTTGAGAAAGCACTGTATCCATTTTAGAGGTATCACCAAGTACACTAATTTAACACAACTTACAAAATTAGGAAGTGCAGTGTCAATTTCAGAGGTATTTTCAAGTAAACTATTCCAACACAATTTACTAAATGAAGAAATACAATGTCGATTTCATCAGTAGCATGACTTGGCTAAACCCATACAGCTATTGAGTTTAAGCCTTTGGCTATTTTATTTTAACTGCTGCCTGTTTTATTTTGTCGATTTCTTCTTTTACGATCAGCTGTTACATTAAACTTCTGGTTTATATTAGTGCGTGAAGACGAAGAAATCATCAACGATATGAAAAATGCAAAGCGTTTCACT
Source organism: Philaenus spumarius (assembly GCA_018207615.1). NCBI lineage: Eukaryota > Metazoa > Arthropoda > Insecta > Hemiptera > Aphrophoridae > Philaenus > Philaenus spumarius. The sequence continues at coordinate 208,557 of JAGFPH010000775.1, read as the reverse complement.
TTAAGCACTTATCGCGAGTTCGTATATTTTTTACCTTATTCTAAAAAGTGGTAGATGCGCCTAAAGAAGTTTTCACTTGAAAAACAATTTTTAACAGTGGAAGAAATATTTGGAGCAATAAGAGAAATTAAGAGCAGGAGAGTTGGTAATAAGGTAGCAGCTGTAATAATACTATAATGAGTGAGAATATATATTTGGGAGGTATTGGAACAACACTGATGTGGTATTGGAAGAAAAAGAATTGATATAGAGAAATTTTGCTCAGCCCAAGCATAAACAAGTGTTTTTTATATATAATGCAAATTAAAAAGAAAGCACAATAAAAACAAAGGGATTTAAAAGTGGGAAATAAATATATATTATTAGTTAAGACTTTTATAATTGATTTCATCCACCTTGTAGATTAACTTTTATAATCGATTTCATCCACCTTGTAGATTAGGAAGACGTTCTCCAGGTACCGTAGTCAAAACTATCACAAATATTAGAAATAATGTATTTCATTTCATAAACAATAATACGCATTGTTTCGAATGAAGCAAATAGACTTTTTGATAGGATTACTAAGGAAGTTGATAACTTGAATGTAGAGGGAGTTGTTCCTCGGAATAACCTTCAACCGAGCTATCATATACCCCTCTATAATGTCTTTCAAGATAAAAATACATATTACTAGTCGAAACAAGTCAATAGAAGTGTCGGGCTTTATCTTTTCTTTTAGAACCTATTCGGTCTATGATTTATGGCTAGTTCATATCTTTTTTTTGTACCATTCTGATATTAGGCTAAATAAAATAGCTAGATGGTTAAAAAAATAGTGAAACTAAATTGTTGAATTTTTGTTCTAGATCAAGGAGGTTTTTCGGGAGAAGGGTACAACCGCGGAGGTTGGTACGGTAGAGGAAGAGGAATGCAGTACGGACGAGGAGGTCACTTTGCCAACTCTTATAACCCTCAGTACAACAATAGAGGAGGCTATTACCCACGACGTCGAGGATTCCGCTGGCCAAGGTACCCTCCTCGAGGTCGCGGAGGTTTTTTCCCAGCGTTCATCGATCCATTATACCTGGATATAAACCAACAATATTATAAATACTTTCAAAAACTAGCACACGGTGATCGAAGTAGGTCGTATTCACGAAGTAGATCGAGAAGTCGTTCGAGGAGTAGATCACGTGATAGAAGAAGACGGTCTAGAAGTTATTCGCGGAGTCGATCGAGGAGTAGAAGTTACACGCGTAGCCGTTCTAGGAGTTATTCTCGAAGTCGTTCACGGAGGAGTAGATCGTCACACCGTCAGTCTAGATCGCGTACAAGAGACAGATCCCATCGGAAATCTCCGGAACGTGTAGTGCAAATTGAAAACGAATCGGAAAAACCCAAAGTGAATCCGGAGAAAAGGCCTTCGATCGAACACACTTGGTCAAGATCGCCTTCGCGGTCGAGATCTATATCTTGGGAAAAGAAAAAAGAAGAAGAAAAACCGCCCAGGAAACATAAGCACAGAAAAGAGAAGAAAAAGAAGAAGAAAAGTAAAAAGGAATAGTTTAACTTAGCTGATTTAATTTGTATGTTAACATGTAAATTAACATGTTTACTTTAATAGTAAACAATTGTAAGTCTTTCTATGTTAGAATCTATTTTATTTGTGAGTAAAACAATACAGGTATTTAATACTTAACTTTTTTATAGTTTTGTGAACACCTAAAACATACCTTAGAAATTTATGATTAATCATATTAAACAGTTATATTTTTGGTATGTCAAAAGTATGCTACAATATTTGTTTTTATTCTGTCGCATTTATACTTAATATCAAGTCTTACTGTGAGACTGTAGAATGTTAAGTACAAGTAATTTGATTGGACAAAAAGATTGTTTTATAGTATGTAAACGGGTTGTGTAAGTATTTAACTTTATTCCATCTGATGTTTTTTATTTTTATAAAATTATGTTCATTGTTCAGTAGAACCTCATACTAATTCAAGATTTGTAATTAGGAATATCTGTTTGGGAAGTGGAATCGGTTTTCAGATGTAGCCCTGCAGTAAAAAACGAACATATCGAGGTTATAAAGTAATTTTAATGATTTTAAATTGTGATTCTTATATGTTATGTATGTACACAATTTGCGGTTTGTCTCTATTATAGTTTCCATGTAAAACGGGAGACAAAATTCAGTCAAATGTTTGTTGTACAAATTAATTAATGTAAGGGAAGCTTATGAGAAGTATTTAATTAATTTTGAATGACTTGTGCATTTACATTCATTGTGTTACCAAACATTTAGGCCTATATTCTTTCGTAATAACTTTTGAAAAGAGATACTTTTATTTCATCAATTTTTCTATGAATTATTAATTTTACCGCCTTCTTTTAAAGTCGTTTAATTTTTTTTACCCTCTAAGAATTTAAAAAATATGTTTACACTTTCAGACCCCCCACTAGGAGCCTTATCTAGGCTGTGTGGCGGATGAATTGATGCAAAAGATCTTTTGTTTGCCGAGAAAACCTTTGTCAAGTGAAAACTAAAACTATCAGAAGTTTTATCGCAGCGTGCACTTTACATTTCTCAGGATTTTCTATCGCAGCGCTCATTTTGTAATTTACAGGAACACTACCTTCTAGCTACTTGGACTATATCTCACGCTACATGAATACTGAGTTACTTTTCAAACGACATTTGTATTATCAAACTATTTTCATTGGCAAAAAATTTGATTGTTTTGATAACTATGGTTTGAATCAATGATTTCATCGTTCGAGTTTTTCAATATTTATAAAACAGATCAATTTTACTTCTTATATTTTTTTAGATCTTGCACAAAGATGGCTTCTAAACTATCATGGTTCCCTTTTCTGTCATCTGTATTATTGAATAACTTTTATTTATATCTGTTGTAATCTTTGCCAACTATAATTAATTTAAATAAATAAACATTCTATATTGTTTATAATTACCACCCAGAAAATATTTTATAATGTTCATTGTATTATTTGGATCACTTTATACTGGTAGATGTTTTATATTACCTCAGAGAAAAGTATTTGTAAGTTTTCATTATTTGTGATAATGTAAATTTTAAGTTTTGAACAAACAAATTGTGATTGTAGAATCAACAATATAAGCAAGTATTTGTTTCAATCGTTTCTTATATTGAAATTGTAACTTGTTATTGGAATTATTAGAAATAAGAACATGTTTATAATAAAAGATTCATCCTAATAGGAGCGTTCAAAAATTAATTTTTCTCCTTTTACCTAAAAATATATTTCTTTAAATTTTGAAGATACCGGGTGTCCTGAAAGTCTGGAAACGGCTTAATTACAGCTAAACAGGTTACATTAGGTAACCAGATTAAATGTAATTAATTACTTACTTGTACGAAAGAAACTGTTCTGGGATGTATCTGACATTTTTGTCCCCCATCTTGGATTCAACTTTTTTTAAATAGTTACATACATATATGGCACATCATTTCGATGTGAAATTTAACAAGAAAAGCAATGGTGGAAACCATTTAACGATGTCTTCAACCGTTCTTTAGATTTTAATCATTAAAATTTCAAGATCAAGGTAAAATCTGCTATCACCAACCTCTGTCTACATTTATTATTACCAATTGCAAAACATAAATTACAATAAATAATAATAATAATAGTTTATAATAATTAATGATAATTTTTTTATTATTATTAATTAATACTGTAAAAATTACATGTTATTACAATTTCATTTTCAAAATTCACAAAGAAAATTATCTATTAATTGACTAACAAGATTAGATATTATTAAATGGTATGCAGTATCATTTTTAGCACAAGAATTACAATGTTAAATGATTTGTAATTTATGTTTTGCAATCGCTAATAATAAAATGTAGACAGAAGTTGGTGATAGCCGTTTTTACCCTGATCTTGAAATTTTAATGATTAAAATGTAAAGAACGGTTGAAGATATCGTTAAACGGTTTTCACCATTGCTTTTCTTGTTGAATTTCATATCGAAATGATGTGCCACATGGGTATGTAACTATTTAAAAAAAAGTGGAATCCAAGATGGGGACAAAAATTTCAGATACATCCCAGAATAGTTTCTTTGGTACAAGAAATCAATTACATTTAATCTGGTTACCCTATGTAACCTGTTTAGCTGTAATTAAGCCGTTTCGGGACACCCGGTAAAAACAAGGTGTGCAAAAAATATCGTGAATAATTTTATTACAAACGTAGTAATAAACTTACATATAATTTGAATTAATCCCATGAAAATATCATAGTTTACAATAATCTGTTTGCATTTGCTTGTATTAATTAACGAAGCTTTTAATACAAATTGATGAAGCTGTATATGATTATCATTATACAGGGTGGGTGAAAAGTGAGAATGGTTTAATATTTCGTATATAAGGCAAATTTGTAGGTAGATGTGATTGAGGAGCCTATTCTATGTAAAAATACTATTTCCTTAAGATGTAAAAAATTTGGATCTGCCATTTTGAATGTAACTTTTTTTAATAGGAAAGTGGTCATTTCTTACCTATCAAATTTTAATGTTGAATAAAATTAAATATTTTCAAACAATCAATCATAATGTATTAATTTAACGTACATCAGTTTTAACAATAGTGAATAAAAGTACAGATTCCTCACTCCGGCAATGTACCCCGAGAGGAGAAGTAAGCCCCCCGGTCCCCACGCTGTGTTCGTTGTGTCCAACATCATCAGTACAACCTCAATAAAAATAGACCTCTGTTCTTCACTGTACACCCTAGTTTGTCTCTGTAAAATAAGGGTAAATAAAAGTGATAAACACATTTTTCTTAGTGAACAGGACGTGTCAAAATTATTTGTTTTATTTATAAATATATACAGGTGTCACAAAAAAGCCTTATCGTGCTATAATACAGGATCGGATTCTATGCATTATAATAAACGAAAATATTCAGAAACATTTTTGGAATTCGGGTTAGTTTATTTTAGTTTTTTGTTTGTTTTTTTTAGAACAGTTAAAATAGCAACAATAGTAACTTTGCCCATCTGTAGTAGGCCTAATGTATTTTCATCAGCTATTTTTTATTTATTGGAAACGGTTGCCAAATGATGTAGTTACGATTACTTAAAATTTTAACATTGTTATTCATGATAATAAAAATCTATGTCCGAATTAAAAAAAAATGTTACTGAAGGTTACTGAACATTTTAAAATTTATTTTAATGTATTTGAATTCGATATTTCATAGAAGGTTTTTGTGACATTTTGTAAATAGGTACTTATGTCAATTTTGTGTAAGTCGAAATCGTTATGAAGTTTTAATAGTAAAACATTTACTAAATGAGTAGTAAACAAAAAATGTAATATTTAAAAATATTCAAGGTCCAAGTTGGCAAGTTTACTTGAACCTTTCAAAAATCTAAACATCCAATTTATAAAAAAATGGTTAACACTTTATACTAGAAATATGTGAACCACAGGTTGACTAATTTAATCTTTTGCGCATGTGTTAAATTATGAGGAGAATGCGTTCTTGGAATCGACAGATAAAGAGAGCAGGAAGGCAGGAAGTATTTCCTGAGATACCCTTCCCCTTACATCATCCTATTTACTTTTCCCACAAAAATTTTGTATGTGTATTTACTAACTTTCAACAACCTGGCGACTAACAATACAATGTTAAAAGAATAAAAACCTAAAACTTTAAATTACAGTATGATTAAAGCAAGATAGTATTATGGTGTCATTGTTCTGAACCTACGGAACAGAAAGGATCTCACCAAATCAATGTCAAACAAGCACAAAATGTATTCATTACAGGAATTACCTACCTCCTGACTAAACAAAGAACTGTACAGAAAATTGTTTCAAATAAAAAAGTTAATTCCATTTATTAATTATCAATAACTTTCTCGCAAAAAAGTTTTCTTTTTGCCTAAAAGTACAAAAAATTTTCGCTTTGAACAATTTTGTTGTCATCATTTTTATTTTATAAAAAAAAAAACTAAGTAAAATTTTGCAACACAGTTATAACATTTTATAATTTTTTTATGAAACTAAACCTTACTTATTTATAGATATTTGTCATAGTTTTCTCTAAAATGTGAAATACTTTTTTATATAAAGGTTGTAAGCAGGTAAAGTTATAAGAATGTGAGCGCTGTCTATTTCCTCAGTTAAATGTTATTTGTGGACCTATTTTTTTATGGAATTGGTTGTATCGCCAAGGCAGGTTTAAGGAGAAGTAGAAGGGATGACTTGCCCATTAGGCCAAACGCACTCCTAGTTTGCTCGAACTGTAATAACTACCACAGAGGATTACAATAAAAAATCAAGTAAGAAAGCTTAAATTTCATAGGTAGGGATTTTTAATGTACTTTATTATCCGTTTTTTCCCTGGCGTTGGAAGCACTTTTCCATAGTCGACAGTCTTAACTCTTCATTGTTGCTCTGCTTGTGGCTGTTAACACAGCCCTTCATATAATTCCGTAGTGTACTCTTTGGATTTTCAATAATCAGATTACCAAAAACAGTGAAAATCACAGTCCGTTGTCCATTTGTTAGCGTCTTCCCATGGATGTGAATAGTAATATACTTCTCAGCCACTGTCAGGTGTCTTCGAAAACGACATCGCTGATATGATGTATAAACAGAAATGATCATAAAGAGTAAGTGTATTATATTCACCAGGAAGTAGTTTCACCCTGATATCCGGTGTGAGGATGCCGATTCTTGGTAAAGACTGATGCGATGGCCTTCCATCTGGCAGATTTGTAAAAAATGTGTTTTTGCTGATGAATTTGCAAAAAAAAACCATAGTTTGCATTGATTTTCAACTATAACATGTTTTTTAGTGAAAATAAAATGTAAAAGTCTTGACTCACGCTCTGTATTATTTTAAAATAGTTTAATTGTAATAAAATAAAGGTATTCAATAGAGGTGAAATAATAGTATAAATTTAAACAAGTTGTTTATTATAAATGTTACAATAACATAATGTAAACATACCTGAGAAGACATGTGAAAAAAAGTTAGATTTAATAAACACCCAAACAGAAAATATTCAAAAAAGACAACCAAAATTTTAAACTTTTAGTTAAATTTTAAATAGTCTATAAATTTAAATATTTTTTTTTAGTATAAATGTGAATAGTTGAAAGATACAAATATTAATTTACCTTAGAAATGCGAAAAAAAAGTTCAAAAGTTGATAATCTTACAAAAACTTTGAATCGGGAACAACCAGTATGACATGAAAGGAGAGCTCTTTCTGAGGTCGAGACAGCAACAACAATACCTGTTTGACAAGTCTACAGCTTCTTCCACCCGTATAGCCGTTCATGCTACCAATGACTCACATGATGCGTCTCCCGCTACATAGAAGGCTTTCCCAAAGACGCATATGTTGAGTCTTCCGCACTGAACGTGTTAAAACCAGTAGCAAAGGGATATTGAAGGCAGACAAATAAACTGAAGCTATGTAGTGTAACAATATGTCCATGTAATGAAATTTGTCAAGAATTGGGTCTATCAACTAAGTTTCAAAGTATTAGTAAAAATGATATCTGCCAACACAACTTGCCAAAGCAGACAAAAAATGTTTATGGTCGGAGAAATGTAAAATATTCATTAGGGTATTAAATAAGAAATGAAATCTGATCGCACACTTGCTCATTTCGACTCAAAAGTGGCCGCTTATATTGGCTTCAGATACCGGTCAGTTTGATATTTAAAGTGTTCTTTCGAATATCTATCCTGATTGATCTGAAGCAATTAATCCTTAAGCTTGCATCTCGGCATTTGCTTTGCTCGCAGTGGGACAACGTTTCATCCCACCCGCTAGCCTCGGGCCAGAAGCTGCCTCCACAGGTATTTGAACCGGGTATTTTATGTTTTTTGGGAACCAGGCGGGCTATAAGGTGATGTAAAAAAACAAATTGTGCAGAATAATCTCCTATATTTATTTTTTTAAATAAAACCCCAAAAACGTGCTTCCGGTTGTTGGATTTCCTAACGAACTCGTCCGAGCAAGTTTTGTACCAAATAGGACGTAAAATGCGGCATTTATTGTGCGAACACATATATTTTTAATGACACGCCAAAACATGTTCTGGGAACCATGATCGGTACTAGTCATTGACCACTCCTGACCTTAGGTCTCACGATAAGGTCACTGCAATAGCTCATCTTTTCTATGAAAATTCGCTTATAATCATCACAGTTAGTTTAAAGGAATTGATATAGGATACAGTTAGGGTGATTGTTCAAAGGCGATATAATTGTAATTCCCAAATCCTTACGAATATTGAAGAACTTCAAGAAGGTACTTTATATTTAGGCCTTTTCCCGGATTAGAACTGGTACCTTAAGTTTTAGAGTCAGGTCGGGCTTCAGTTGCGAGGCCCTACTATAGGTTCACTTAATACCTGCAGTTATAATGTATCAATAAATCAGAATATCTCTAGATATTGCCATATTTGCTAGAAGAGCTACAATCAGACTTGTCATGAAAATGATCGTAATCACCCATAAGCAATATGAAATTATATTTGCTTGTTTCATTAATATTTGTAACTTCACTTAGTAGTTTTAGAGCGATTGAAGAAGGCTACTTTTTGTGTTGCCTTTACTAGTTAATGAGTTAAGTACACATATTATATAGTTAATTTAACTTGAACATCTTTTCGACATGTCAGACAGAGGAAGAAACATTAGAACACTTACTGCTGACGTGCAACACCTTTAATAAATTTAATCTACCTAATGGTCAAGTTCGGAGATGTCAGTGGTTTGTGAAAGATCTTGAAGAACAAAACTCACCGAGCATTCGCCATTACAGTAAAATATGGTAATATTATTCACATTGTTTTCGCCTGATAGTGGAAGCATGCTCCAAGAAGTTAGGAGTACAAGTGTAGGCCGCCTACACAAGTTGTATTAATAATGGACAGATATAGACACAGAATTAAACAAATAACTAGGTACTTAATCATTGCTTACATTTTGTATATGTATTTGTCATACAATTCAGCTTCTATTGATTTGTAATAATATTGAACAAATTTTCTAGATCTCTTTTGTTCGGGCATTGATACACTTGTGTACACAAGTAGTTTTCTGAATAATTGTAGACCTATATACGCTAATGAATAACTGCGAAAACAAACATCAGCCAACTCATGACTCACTATATACTGTCATTTTAAAAGTAATTTTATTTTATGAAATATCATTTTCTATGTTTAAGGCTCGGGTTTGTATCTAGCTTAAAATTTTATGTTAAAACAATTTTGCTAACATGATGCTTTATGCCACAATATAGCACAAACAAATAAAAAGACTCTTATCTTTTAAATAGGTACTTTATTTGTGAAAAAAATTTAAAATATATTAATTTAAAAACTAATCATCCAATTTTATTTAGTTTTAATCTAGATATAATTAGTTCAAATCCTCAGATAATTATAAAAAAATTACAATTACGTCAATTAATTATTTAAGTAAAATCCGGTTTCTTAGTGGACGAAGAAAAAAAAGTTATTTTTATTTCGTTAATAATCAATATAGGGAATCGTAAATTAGTGTATTTTCATCAAAATATTTGAGAAAAACTAGAAGTTGAAACAGTCACTAGTTAAGATAAAATTCAACATTGTCTGGAACAATTCGTTAAAATAAAGTGTTAATATACTTTTGTTTCCTTAAATTAACGTAAACACTTAATAGCTTGTCCTAAGCCAATTTACTACCCTAATGTTAGAAATTTAATAAAAATTTAGTCTAAATTAATTATCATATTTAAATGGCAAAAGGTTAAAATCTGGTATTATGCTGTGACGTAAATATTGAAGTCTGGCAAGTGCTGCTATTTTTTTGAAAGTGGTGAATTCGATTAATAAAAACAGGTAAGTTTACTTCCTAGTTGAAATCCCAACGGAATCAATCGGTAGTCAAGTTAAAAACATAATGAAGTAAAATAATTGTTTTTCTGAATATAAATTATAATTGATGTCGGTTAGTGTAAAAATGTAAAAATTTAAAGTAATAAGACGTTGTTGAATTATTTATATTTCTTGAATTAGCTAATTTAAAAATAATAAGACGAGTGTAATAGTTACTGACTTGACTACCCAACGTCAGCTGGTTCTTAAGTGCAAGCGTCAAGATAGAAATGGCGGCGCTGGTGGCAGGTGTTCAGTATGGATTGTCATCGCAGGGAAATTTTAATGAAAATAAGGAGTTAATATTTGTGAAACTTACGGATTCTGCATATCGTGCTATAGAAGAATATCTCAGAAACAGGGTGAGTAAATTATTTTGAGTGATTTATTTCTGAATAAAGTGTTATATTCGTTTCTAGTGCAGGATGGTGTAACAGTTGTCTGCAAAAGATATGTCGCCATATTTTGCATAGACTATAGTGGAACTCGGCCAGTATTCTTAATTTTACGTGTGATTATGCATTTGATGTGTATAATAAAACGTTTTAATAAGTGTTACGCGATTTATTGTGTCGAATTTGTAATTATTGTGTTATTATTATGTTACGCCACGTCAACAAGTAAAGTGCAGAATTTGGGTTAAGTTAAAAAACATAAAACAAAACGATTAAAAAAGTTTAATATTTACTACTGGTGGATTAATTATTTAATTGGAATATAAAACTCGCAAGTAAACACCCCAATTCATACTCTTTGACGTATAAATCATGTTAAGTTGTTACTTTTAGAAGATTGGACAAAAATGATTTCAAGATTCGAATATTACTAAGGTTAGCAATTTCTTTTAAATTTACTGTTAAAAATTACAGATAAGCATACAAAAATGGTATTATTTCCAATTTTAAGTTTAGGATCTGGTAAATTTTAGAATTTCTAAGATTGATATTCAACCATATGGTTATAAATATTAAGCCTAAATATGAACAAAAACATTTGATCAGTTATAACTTAAATAAATTGCATACCTCTTTTTTGTATTGAAATTAAAATAACATATTAAATTAAAAGCAAACCACAGTATTATTTTTAAAATGTCATTGTTATAGAAGCTCCTCAAACCTAGCTGGGTTAATATTTTTGAAGAAGGCCTAAACTTAATATTTCTTAAAGCAGTAGCCTAGGCCTATCTGTGTAGATGAGGATGACCAGAGAAAGTGAAATTTTGTTTTACGTATGCGCAAATTTGACACTTCACTAAGTCTAAAAACAGTAATTAGAACAGCCGCAAATATAGAAATTACTAGAGAAAGATAACATAGGCCTATAAAATGCAGGTAGGTAGCTTATAATATGCTCATCTATTTTGGTTAGGTTTAGATTAAAGAAACTTCACTCTTTACTAGCAACAAACAGACAAATTGAACTCATTGTTAACACAATATAATAGAAATTAAATGTTCATAAATTTACTATACAACCCTACACCAACAGAAATGCAAGAATAAACATTTTAAAAAATACCTGGATTTCTAACTTAAAGTCGTCTTTAGTTACAGTATTTTTACCTTTACATTCAACATTTAACAGTAGAATGTAAAACAAGGTCGTCGTCTGCAAAAATTTCAACCAAGGATCGTATAGTAAATTTATGCCAATTCATCTTAACATTCAATAATTTAAGTGACTGTCTAAAATATTACGTAGACAATTTTTACCTAAACTTTGAAAATTTTGTATGTCAATTAGTTTTTTTTAATCTCAGTTTTTATATATTTTAATAATAGGCTAATTAATTTTATATATCGATTTTACGTATTTGTGACAAGGTTTTATGACAAAAAAGGGCGTAGCTTTACTATTCGACTCTAGCCTAATATTTTTGCAGACTAGACGTTCTACATTCTACTGTTAAATGTTGAATACAGGTAAACATACTGTGACTAAATAGGTTAGGTTAGAACCTTTTAGGTATTTTTTTTATTATTATTTTTACATTTCTGTTAGCTCTAGGTTGGCCTATAGTCGAATAGTAAAGTTCCGCCCAAAAAAGCAATTGTAGAGATACATTATAGAAAAGGAGACACTGTTGGCCTAAGTTAGTTTAGGCTAGTTTTTTATACATTTAAATATACATTAACTTTATATATCGTTTGAATAAGTTTATAACGTTTATATGAAGAAAAACTAGGTATAGTAATGGTTGTTAATTTGCATGTTGGTTTGAGTGTGTTTAATGTAGAAATGACTAACTACCCTACACAACGTTGTTACATCTATCAATATGGCAGAAAGTTTAGTGTGTTAATCTCCTATTGAACTTTTGTGTAGCCTACGGTATCTTCTTATTTATTTTAAATTTATTTCAAATAGTTCTTTTTAGATTTCGATATCAATGGAGTGTAGTTCTATGTTCCATTATATTTGTAGGAAAATTTAAAGTTTTTTTTGCATTGTTGAGATATAGGCCCTAGATGGCCACCTCATCTTGACAAATACAATATTAGATTAAAAACCAAACGAAGTCAACAGTTAAAACATTTTATAGTTTACATTTTGAACACCATCCCTAATGTATAATTTTTTACAGCTAGTAGGCCTATAATATATTTAAGGTATGAATAAGTTAGAGTAATTTAATTTCAAAAAGTAATAAGAGATGCAAAATGAGAGAGTCAAATGTTCACATTGACATTGAAATAACTTAACTTAAATTCAAATTTATATTTCATAGATACAACAAAATAAAATAAATTCTGACTTTATTTTTAATACCGAATAATGATATACTTGATTAAATAAACCATTTAAAACAAAACAATCCCGGTGTGTAATAGATTAAATTTTACAGTCTAAATCTTTTAAAATAAATTTATGCGTTCCCAAGGTTAATATTGTTGCCTAAATTTGCTTCATGACTGTCTTTTTATTCCCGTACTAATCTTATCTGCCTTTCCAGTAGGCCTAATAAAGATAAATGCATAGTTGTTTCTGAATTAACTGAGTTCATATATTAGCGAATTGAAGTAAGCTAGGCCTATCTAAAAAGGAATCTAATTGTCTGGTATGATTTTTTAATTACAATCCAGCGCTGGCTGGTTTATAGCCTAAAAATAATTTACTTTGTAAGAAAAGAAATTTGCAATAACAGTACAATATAAATGTTAACATCATACGTTTTTAACTTATCCTAATTCAAGGTTTTCCGTTCATATACTGCAATCAAAAGTAACATAAGTTTACAAGTTGTGGTTTGACTGTTCGACCAATTTATTTGAACATGCAAAAAAGAGTTTTACTAGGCTGATGATTTGGTTTTTGTTATTCAATCTAACAACGATGTTAACTTTCAATGTAATATGTGAAGATGCCGGCAACTGACAGGTTTATTGGTATAATTTTAGAATAAGTTTTTTCAATAAACTAAGGAATACCGTAAGTTTAAACAATATGTTACAGTTTTAGTGTTGTGGAGGAACTTAAATTATACAAACTATCTCCAAAATTGTAGTAGTACAGTAGATCAAATGAAATTTAGGGCTAAAATTGAAGTCATTATTGATTTAAATTGTTTTTAGAGGTTTGTTGTAGGCTATTTTTAATTTTTTTGACAAAATAATTGTGTTATCTGGTAATAAATTATACAAACTTATCTAGGCCCTAGCTCTGTTGTTCGGTATATTTTTGCTACAATAAGCTTATTTTGTATTCTATCTCACATGTTTTGTTCATGTAAATTTTAAGTAAAAATTTTTTGTCTAAACATTGACAGTTTTGTAATAAGCCTATTAAACATATTTTTGCGCTTAATAAATTAAAAAAAAATTTAATCTTGTTTACGCCATAAAAATATTCCTTAAATTTATATAAAATGTAAGTATAGCAATACACATTCACAAATATATATTTGTATATAGGCTAATTATTTACTAAGGATCATGTCACAGACCTCAATAAGGTTCGTCTAAATCTAAAGTAAATCAATTTACGTATTTGTGACAAGGTTTTATGATAGAAAAGCAGTTGTATACATTATGGAAAAGGAGACACTATTGGCCTAAGTTAGTTTAGGCTAGTTTTTTATACATTTAAATAAACATTAACTTTATATATCGTTTGAATAAGTTTATAACGTTTATATGAAGAAAAACTACAGTAATGGTTGTTAATTTGCGCGTTGGTTTTAGTTGTGTTTAATGTAGAAATGACTACCCTACACAACGTTGTTATATCTATCAATATGGCTGAATGTTTAGTGTGTTAACTGCTATTAAACTTTTGTGTAGCCTACGGTATCTTCTTATTTATTTTAAATTTATTAACCAGCCGAAAGGGTTAATTAGGCTTTTCTAATTTAAAATATTTATTCAAATTCTGTAAGCAATCTGAAGTTACACGAAAGAACATAGGCTATTACAAAATATTTAAGTGTTGCCTGTAATTTACCAAGTCAACGGTCAGTCTTATTTGGTCCGCTATTATTTAATTACAACGGTTCGAAAGGTTTAAATAATAGTGTTCTAAAAATTTAGAGAATACTGGATGATTATAAGCTCTCTATTGATGTATGTTTCTGATTCTTCTCACATAATTCTTCATTAGTCCTATAGAAGCAAAGTAAGGATGTTAACGAAAAACAATAACCAACAATTAGAACTGGATAATATCAACAATTATTAAAAAAAATAAAATAAAAATTGGGGAGTGTTTGTCATTGCCAGGGTGAATGTAAAGTTTTTATGAGGGTAGCGTTATACATTTTTTTTATTAACTTGTCTTAGATATATTATTTTTTGTTTATGTGGTTCAATGGTGTTTTCATTCATTGTATTTTGTCACCAAAGCAATTAGATTAGAATTTGTTTGCACCTAAGCTCCAGCCCCGGCTGACACGCTTTGCGAGTTTGTATCCTGGCCTATACAAAATCTCAAAAAATTGTTAGTTCTGGTAAAAAGTACTTGCCAATTGTCGGATTTTTTTGTCTAACAAACTCATCCGAGCGATTTAGAGAAAGAACGTGTGTACCAAATTTTGACCAAATCCGATGTAGGCTAAAATGCGGCCGTTAGAGTGCGAACACACATATATAGCTGACACGTACGGCGTTGCCCGTGGTGGTTAGTATTTTCAGTCTTTTTAACGAAATTGTAATCTTTTGAAGTGTTCAGTTAGTGAGTGGTATTTGGCTTTTATATATATAGATCTTAAATAATAAAAGCACTATTGTCATAATAATAAAAGATCTGAAATTATGATTTTAGTAACTTTGATCCCCCCAAACCCCTCCTAAAATTTCGAAATTTTTCACACCCTTTCTTAGAGAGCGCCTAAGGCCCTAGAGGAAGTTACATACCAAATTTCATTCCAATCCGTTCGGGCTTAATTTGAGGATGATCAAAAACGCATTGAAAACGCAAGGAAAAATGCAAAAACGCCTATTTCTGGCGTAATTTTGGGAGAATCTCGAACATTTTTGAACAGACTACTTTTAGGCCTTAAACGAACCTAAGTACCAAATTTCAACATTTTCTGCCAATTAGTTCTCGAAAAAGCTGAGAAAACGCAAAAAATCGCTAGAAAAACGCGAATATTGGGCGTATCTTTGGGATGTTTTCAAAATCCGTTGTTAGTGCGCGTCTAAAGGTCCAACTGAACATGCATGCCAAATTTGAACTCATTTGGTTCAGTAGATTTTTAGTTCTGCTGATGAATGAATCAGTGCCATTTCGCTTTTATATAGATAGATATATATTTAAATGACACATCAAAACGTGTTCTGGGGACCATGATCGGTGCTCATTTTATCTCTCCCGACCTTAGGACTCACTGTGCAATAGCTCATATTTCCAATGAAAATACGCTAAAAACTAAATAGAGTAAAAAATACAGAAAACATTCTTAGAAAAAAATGGGATCCAATATGGCAAAGATGCACATTGAATGCAGATTTATATATTTTGCAAAGACAAAGCTGGAAAACAGTATTAATGGTAGTGTCATTAGCATTATACTTACATCTGCTCAGTGGGCTATATTTAGCTCTGTCATCTCCGAGAGTGAAAAAAAGCAGCAATGCCAGGTTGGAAGCTTGGCCTCGTGTTGGGTTTCATTTCACTACATTCTGAATATTCTAATTTTGTTGCCTTATTTACGATAGTTGTTTTGTCTTCATGAAATTTATATTAATTGTTAAAATAGCGCAATTTATTATTGGCAAATTCCCACAGGAAAGATTAGCTACCGGAGTGACTCTTATGGTGAGACCTTAGGTCGGGAGTAGTAAATGAGCAATGATCATGGTCCCCAGAACACGTTTTGGGGTGTCATTAAAAATTGTATATATATGTATATTTGTGTTCACATTCTAACGACCGCGTTTTAAGTCTGATTTGGTCAAAATTTGGTACACTCGTTAGTTATCAAAGTAGTTGGGACGAGTTTGTTTGCCAAAAAAATTCAACAACTTTAAGCACATTTTATGACCGGAAGCATAGATCATGCATCCAATAATAAATAGATCTTGCATCCATACGGGGGTCGTGTGCCGGAAAAAAGGTGTTCGCGAAAATAGTACATGATCGCGCCGCGAGGTAGCGCTAGGGAGAAAGCATTGTAAGCATTGGTGTTTCCAACCAGCTTCCTTCGTTTCCCCAATAGATAGCGCCAAAAAAGTCAAATTTCCAGTGGAACAAAATATTGCATTGGATCGGAGTTCTATTAGGTTATCCAAATACAATGCCGGAAGTAACTATTTTTTATTGATTTTGACTAGGGTAACTAAGGGATCAACACATTTATGTGTGAGTGCAATAAGCCCTAGAGGCTGTCTTGCTTAACCCTAGAACTGCCATGGTTAAAGCTCAAATTGAAAAGCCCGTTTATAGCACTTTGCAAGCATATTTTGTGTTCCATAGCTTTTTTGTAGAAGAAACTTAAAAGAATTCAAATATGCCACTAAAAATTAGTTTCTTTTGAAATTGTAAAAGTTGTTAGCTAGAAAGCGAAAAATGTTCAGAAACGGAAGGAAAAAAAAGAACTTTATGCCTACATAAAAAATAGTAAAACATTTTTGTAATTTTTTTCAAAATACACAAAAGTTTTATAATTTAGTTCTAAATAGAAATATGTAAAAATATATTTCAATTTCACAAATTTTAGTTCAAAATAACATTTTGAACGTTTTTACTACATAACCTGCAAATCTTGACTAATTTCAAGTGACTAGCCTAGGCCAAGATATTTTTTACCAAACAATGTTTTTTTTATACCAAAAATTCGAGAATGAAATGTAGAATTTAATAGCATTCTACCCAGTTTCAAATAACTTTACATTTTGTAATGAAAATTCAAAAACCTCAAATCGGCAATTTAACCTAAAACTTATTTCTATAGCCTATGTTATTTATAAACTTACCGTTTTATTACAACACCGTTATAAGCCTAATTTCACTCAAACACAATCTACACTTATTTATTTATAACTAAAACACAATATAACACTATTTTATAAACTGTAATAACCATAAAATAACACAAAACAAATGTCAACAAATGAAGTCAACAAGACGGGTGGCGTTCGATGAATTGTGTTCACTTGTAAAGCTTTGTTATACCAACCTATGAGATCTAAATGTATTGAATTTTACATATATAAAAACTGTGAAGATTTCTGTTAATAACCATATATTGTACATTTTAGGGATATATCGAATAAGACTGTAAGAATCGATTCTAAACAGACTTGCGTATTGGCCAAATATATATGACCAATTACAAGCTTTTACCATATATCCTGTAGAACAGCTGTTTTCAGAGTAACATGTGATTTGAAGACACAGTTTGAAACAGAATCGTCTGCTAAATTCAATGCTGTAATGATCTTCTTCATAAATGACTTCTGTGAGGAATTGCAGACCGTTGAAAATGAGACAAAGTCTTGACAGTATACGGCGTTCATTGACGCGTGAATCATAGGTGATTTAGGTACGGTACTACAATTTTGAAACAGTGATTACGTATGTAAATATGTGTTCTACAAAAAAGTTGTAAATACAAAAATTATAGTTTAATTCATTACCTTTCCAACGGTACCGGTTTTATTACGATTAAATCATTTTAAGTGGATATAATGATCGATTATGCCAATTCTCGCTAAGGTTCGAGCGGGTTGCGTTGCCCCTGAGAGACTGCAGTCAAAACTGCAGTCTGGCACTTTAAGGGTTAAGGTTCTGAACCGCCCACAGAAGAATTTAATTATTTTTTGAGATTTTCGTATTGGAATGACCCTTTTTTTGGGTTTTATATATCGAAATAGATGTAGGATATTATACTGCACAATTTGTTTTTTTACACAAGCTTATAGCTCGTTGGTTCCCCCAAAATCTATCAAAACGTAAAATACCATAAAAGTAGCTGGTTCAAATCCATGTGGGGCATCTTCTGACCCGAGGCTGACGTCCGAGTTTGTACGCAACTAGCGAAGCGAACCAGTCCATAACCTGAGGTGTAAACTCGCTCTCTGCTATGAGTGGAACGAAACGGTGCATGACTCGAAGTTGGAGGCTTAGGTGCAAAGAAATTCTACTAATGTATTTTGAACACAAGGCAGCTATTCAGCCGTCTACTGATCCAACTTATGGTAATTCTGTATTATCGGGTTTCAGATGCTCAAGCATCCATCTTCAGGTACAGTATCACTCTTACTAGGTCGTTATAACATTAAAAAACATTGTTACTACAACACATGTATACACTAACACAACATTCGCCGCTGTATTTTAACCGGCACCGTTGAAATCCGGCGACGAATGTTGTGTTATGTGTTGTACCGTAGTAACTATGTTTTTACTGTTATAGCGACCTAGTAAGAGTGATACCGTGTACCTGAAGATGGACGCTTAAGCATCTGAACCCCGAAATGCGGCGACGAATGTTGTGTTATGTGTTGTACCGTAGTAACTATGTTTTTTAATGTTATAACGACCTAGTAAGAGTGATACCGTGTACCTGAAGATAGATGCTTAAGAATCTGAACCCACGGTAGTGCAGAATTACCATAAGTTGGGTCACTAGATGGGAAAAATAAGGTATTTATAGAATAATACTGTATATTAAATTCAGTGATCCGGAGACTATCTCACAATGAGCTATTCAGCGCCTTTGTGAGTAGACCAATTTCCCAAATAGTCGGTTGAAGCCTTTAAACATAGAAACTTAATTTTGGAAATCCGCTCAACTCACGCCAGTTGGTTCAGCTGCGTGGTCGAATTATTTTGTTTTGTTTTAAGTCTAAATTGATATCTTAACATTTATCCATGGTAGCTGTATTATCCTATTTTGAAGAAGAAGATCCATGATAATTTATAATGGTCTAAACTGTCTGCAGTTTTACGAACCCTTCATTGTATTTTGCAGATAAACCCGTATAATTAGCGGGAAGTTGTTTATGAACATTTAAACTATGATTTTTAGATGGCAGAAATGATAGATTATCAATTTTTTTAAAAGATTTTTTTATAAATATAAATGAAATTGAAGTGATTTCGAAATAAGTATTTTCTTAAGCTCATATGGTTCACACCGTACCAAAACCTAAACATGCGTTTTAAAATTTGTTGTCTGTGAAGGCTAGTCTTCGGAATGGCTGAATCAATTTAGACGAAACTTTCATTTGCATGTAGAGGACTTTTCAGAGATTAATCTAGGCTACTTTTTATCCTGAAAATATTTAGGGTTTTTATTTCAAAATTGTAAAAGTTTTGGGTTTTGCGAACTGACATGACACGTGACCATTATAAATAAAACAACTGATTTGGATCAAAAGCTTATCGCTTTGACAAAATCGTCCGTGTTTTAATTTACCGTGTACGCTAGTTTAACCGTTACATATACAGTATAACAAAACAGTAAGCAATAATGTGAAATGTACTCGTAGATGTTAAATACACTTCAAAACATGATTTATAATTTTTTTTGGAGTTGTGAATAACAAACTGGGATTTTTAGCGTTTATTGGTGCATAGCTAATAATTTACGTAGGCCTAAAAGGGATATACATAGAAAGTGTACAGTTTAAAACTTATGAACAATATGTTATCCATTCAGTCTACGTATGTCAAAGATGTTTTCGAACAGATAGCTTCTTTCAATGGTCCTTACGAGCAATAAATTATTTATTTATTTCATAGTTATTGTTTATTGGTTAATTCAGTTGTTAATCTCTCCGTCAAATTTTACTTCGCAATATAGAAACACCATTTTTGTATTTTTAATTATGGGATAGAAGAGCCCAAGCCCTAACCACTAATGCGACCTCCCAGGCTCTATTGTGGTAAGATTTCCCCTTTAATGATCATTCATCCCAGATTCCTCCCAGGTCTCTTATGAAACCAAGGAGAATCATGGGATCAACACCAGGACCTCTTCCGGTCTATCAAAAACACTTCCGAGTACCATGAATCTCCTACGTGCGAGAGCCTCGCATTCGCACAGAAGGTGTTGAGCCGATTCAATCCCAAGGTAGCAGAATCAGCAGGTCTTTCGAAACCAGCCCCATTTTTTTGAGATGGTATTCGGCCGGGTAGTGACCAGTAAGGATTAATACAATCTGTATAAGATTGTTTCTACCCAATAAGAGAAGCAAAGCTTCTAAGCTTTGACTTAGTGAAAGCAGATGAAGATTTTAGCCTGTCTAAGCCCAAGAGAATAATTCTAATGTAAGAACAAACTTTTGTTTGTCCAAATTCCGACAACATTTCTTAGGTGGTTTCCGGGCCTCCCACGGAAGGGGACTGGACCAATGAAGGGCTTTTTGGCTCCAACTCAAGCATGGCAATCCGCCGCCTCATTACCCTTTATGCCTACATGGCTAGGTATCCATTTAAAAGTAACTTTATTGTGTCTAGCTATTTCATTCACTACTTTGAAGCAATCCCAAACTAACTTTGATTCAAAGGTGAATGATTCCAGCGCCTTTGAAGCTGCTTGGCTATCAATCCTAGCTCAGTTAATTCTCTTTTAAGGATTTCTCAAGGCGCAACAACCACTGCCTGAAAAACCGATGGTAAGGAGCCCGTAGGTCTAGATAAGCTGCACCTATTAACATAAACTTCTGATCTAACTCCGCTGGCTATCTACACACCACTCTGGTGTGCTTTTACCTGGTTCAGGTCCAGCACCTCCTGCCTCCTGGAGACCATCGATCTTGACCGTCAAGGAATGGTCAAAGATTAGTATCCTCGTTTATATCTGAAATTGATGGGACAAGACCTTTTCCAGATATACAAAATTTCGGATAAATAGATTTTGGCATTTTTTACCATTGTTAGGCCTAAATTACAATGTTAGCTGTTGTTATTACTGTTCATTTATAATGTGTTGTATTTTCTTACAAAATAAAACGTTATAATTATGACGGTAAATCAAGGGGAGTTGTGGTGACAAGCTCAATTACTGTATAACAAAATTTTTACAGTATTAAAACATTTTTTTTCAAATGTTTGTTCGGATAAACCGAATTTTTGGATAAACGAATTTCAGATAAACAAGGTTTTAGTGTATATAATAATAGATTGTCCAATTATTACATTCAATTCAGGCAAATAACTTTTCGAAAAGCAATGAAAATTTCTTTTTTCAGAGAAAAGATCTTGCCTTTCTAGTAGTACACCACAAATGTTGTTCAAGGGCTTGTATTATTAATAAAATACTAGCAGACCTGTGCGAATATTTCGCAAGTTTACCTGATTTATCTATTTCCATATTCTGTCTTTTGACCAAACAATCTTACATAAAACATTGCTTAATTAACTATTACGCCATACTTGACCCACAATTAAACTAACCATTTCCTTAAATATTCGTAACAATACGTTGATTCAATTCATCAATTACTTTTATTTATTTCATTGGTTTATAAATAACAGTTTATAACGCTTTACGTTGATTGTCGTGATAGATTACACTTGCATAATATAGAATGTAAACAATATAACTATTGTTAATAGATGGCGCTTTTCATTAAGAATCATTCGAACTTTCATATGAAGATTTTGTATACGAAAACATTAAATGTATTTAAATGTTATTAGCAACCATAAATACGTTTGTTCGTTTAATTTAGGAGTAAATATTTGCATACAGTTTGATTTAGAGATTAGATGGAGCCGCATGATTAAATTGGCTAAAAGCAGGAAATTTTTTGTAAATTTACCTGGGCCTTGAATAAATGCCAATTTATCCCCACTTAACTATTATTTCACTGGCTATAGTAGCTACACAGTGTAGATTATTATCCCTCGTTCACACTCCCACAGCAGTGCAAGTTCTCCTGAGGGCCTAGTACGGTAGTAGAACAGGTTTTAGTTTTTAGTCTTTTTATTTTACAACCTGGATGAATCATTTGTTGATGTGTTACGGATTGTTTTCGTATGGTAATTGTTTATTCTATAATACACACAGACAGTGAGATGTATTACATAAATATGTATAGAACTGAGCGAGACTACTTCAGCAGACATCCAGACAGTGAAGCATGCAGTGAAAGTGGGCCAGTGTCGGATCAGGATGTCTTCAGTTTAGGTTTACTTTCTCCTATACAGTAACTTTACTATAAAGCAAGTTTGCTTATTACAATTCAAATTTAAAAAACTGATTTGGCCGGAACCCTTACTGTAGTTGGCCCAGCATTTTCTGGGCTGTATTATTTTATTTTGTAGGATGTAACTGGGGGAACAGAGATCCGGGGATTTCAGTGGTTTTCTAATCCTTTTCCGGACGTTATTTAACAATTTAGGCCATTAAAAAACGTGCCGCATTTAGTATTTTTAAGGGAAATAACAGATTTTATATTAGGCATATTCCGCATATTACAAAATAAAAAATTGAATGCACAATATGTTGCTTTTTACTCTTTATGTCTATTGAGTATCACATAGGCACCATTTAGACGATATCTCGGTATGTTGAAATCCATTTGTATAAATCTAAATAATAATTAATTAATTTACCAACTTCTACTATAAACGACTTGAACAAGTACCTCACAATTCTTCACGGCAAAAGACTAATCAAAGCAGATACACATATTTAAAAAAACAACTCAAAATCATTATGCTAATGTAACAAATGCACCATCTTTGTAAAATTAAATCAAAAGTAAAATAACAATGAGTATAAATTTAAGGCTATAAGTCAGCTGTTTTTAGCTAAAGGCTAAAGGTTTTTTAGTCCAAAACCATTATTTTGTGTAGTCTTTGAACTGGATGAGATTTATTTATGTATTGTTCAAAACTCATGTTAACTATAGGAGAAAGCTCTAGAGAAAGGTATGTCTATGTGTATGTCCAGTTCTCAATGGTTAAACATTGCCAGGTAACATTAAATATGTTTTATGATGTATTCGAGCAGTTATTCAACAAGTCTTGTTTCATCTTGATTTCTCAAAACTGTATTTGCACCAAAGCTTTTATATGCCATTAGAGTTCTCCGCCCCGAACCCACACGGAGAATCAAACGCAAACAGATAATTGTAAACTATGATAATTTGACGGGAATGACAATTGATTAGGACAAATTTTTTTACAGAAGAGATACAATTTTCAAGTTATAAAATATGACCAAAATAAGATATACTGTAAAGTATTTAAAACAGGTCAAATAGGCCTAGTAAAGAATTAAGTTGGAATAATTTTAATAGTGGTAGGGATTTGAATTATGATACAATAAGCTGTTTTCATTGCTTGTATTTGCTATACCTAAACTAAAATAAATTGGTCGTGAAAAATAATTGCCTGATGCAAAGTTTCCAATTTGTTTGCTTTGAAATATATTTAACCCTTTGAGCCCCGGGCATTTTTTTATGTTAAGGCTAAATAAGCCCAGCCAGTTATGCACAGTAGTGCTGAACATGCCCAGAGGTAAAAGGGCAGTTTTGTAAGCGTTTTGTAAAATAACTATAACTCCTTTATTTTTCAAGGAAAAATTTTAATTTTTTTTTTTATTTTGTAGGCAATTGTTCATATAAATATAAAATGTAGGACATGAACACAAATCTAAATTTATATATATATATACATATAAATATTATATACAAATATCAATTTTTGTTTTTTTGTTTTTTGAAAAATATTTTTGATAGTGAGAAAAATTTTCCCAGAAAAGGTCAATGTTTATTCTAATAGTAAATAATGTTTTGTAGACACTGTAACAATTTTAGATAGATATATTGAGTTATAAATTTTTTATAAATGTTTTTCCGATTACCCATTTGTTTGGACCACTCATTTTTCACAGATCACAGCAAAACGAAAAACACACTTTATAAACTAAAACAATTCAAACTTGCTTAGCAAACTCAAAAAACAGTATAAAAAAGCAGCAGACTAACTGAAATCACTGTTAGTAAATAATCACAACCTGTAAGTAGACAGCTGAACATAATATAAAAACAAACTGACAGAAGTGATCGTATAGCCATGGCCTGTACGATTTTCGCGTCTTATATTAGTAATAACACTGTATGAAATGTCAAGATAAAATATGTTATGCATATATCCAAAAAGTTAATTTCTTCAACTTTAAACTACAATAAAGAATACTAAAATTCTTAAATACATATAGAATGAAACATGAAATAAAATCAAACTCTCAGAAGTGATCCTACAGCCATGGCCTCTACGATTTTCGAGTTTCATATTAGTAATACCACTGTATGAAATGTCAAAATAAAATATCTAATGCATGTATCCAAAAAGGTAATTTCTTCAGCTTTAAACTGCAATAAACAATATTAAAATCCTTAAATAAATAGAGCCGTAAATTAAAGAAATGTGACCTGACGATATATCGGCAAGCGGGCATATTCGGCCTACTATCAGCTGACGATATATCGGCAGGCGGGCATATTCAGCTTACAATGAGGTGACGATATATCGGCAGCTGGGGCTCAAAGGGTTAAATGCTTTCAAGAAAAGTGTGTTGGTTCAGTGTAGGCCTAACCTAAAATTATGTTGAGCTTATGATCAGTTGTTTTATATGTAATAAGTAACAACAAATGTTTGAATTATAATACAGTTTCGTTTATTTATTTTTTTTTTTTTACCATTAGAAACTACAAACACTGTTGTAATTAATAATTAACTGATTCTAAATATTCTAAGTTGATTGCTATGGTAATGAATGTAAACGCATTCAACAATGTGTGTTGGTTCAGAACAGGCTGCACCTAGAATTGTGTTGCTAATCTTTTGATTCAAATCATCAGTTTTATGTATTATAGGGCTGGGAGTGAACCTTTGTATTTTGACAATTTTCAACCCTTAAAATCAATATTTTTCAAAATCCTTTCTTAGTGCACCTCTACATATTAGTATGAATGTATCCTGAGAGTTTTAAGATTCTAGCTGTCATAGTTTTCCCTGTACGATGATTATGAATCAGTCAGGACTTATTTTATGTATACAGATATGCCAAACTGGTAATGATAAATCAAAATAGTAATTAGATATTTTCATTGCCAGCATTTCTTCAGATCGTTTAAAGGTTATTAACGATGGCTTTAGTGGTAAGAGAGGATTCGAACAATCATTTTATTCCTTCATCGATGCATACATCACGCCACCATGGCCGTCACTTGACAGTGCAAACTGTAGTACAGGGTTGTTTTGCAACTAACATAATATACTTTACTTTACAAATAAGACAAATCCCATTATTTTTTAATGTCTTGTTTATTTTTTATTATTACAAGGTACAAAAACTGTGCAAATATCACACATGACTCAAACGTTTTAGCATCAGTTCATTAGGTCAGTTAAAAAAAACAGTAAATGCAGAAAATTTAAACTTTGTAAATTACGAGTTTTTCACTATACGGAGTCAATATGTTGCGCTAGGTCGAGTACTATTCACTTATAACTGGCTGAATGTAGGTCGCAAACTAAGTAATATCTGAAGTGAGTAATTGTGTAAAATCAGTGCGCATTGTTTGTAATGTGGGTGTAAACGGGTTACCCCGCCTAATTACAGTTTGGCCAACCTTGTTGAACTGGAGGAACCTCGACCCATATTGCCCGCATAATTGGTAGCCCAATGTCATTCTGTTTACCCTTGACGGAGTGAGTGAAATACTTTTTAACCCGTTTAAATATTTCAACAACTGGAATTGTATGGGGTAGTCGTTCGACTCGGCTGGTTCGCTAAGCTTCAATCCTAGTTACTGATGGTTCTTGTACGTTATCTGTGTAGACGCTATCTATCGTACATTATTTAAATAGATAAGAAATGGTCTGATGAAGTCTGTCTATGGTTCTATAGCTTGAGTGGAAAATGGAACCCTTATGGGATAGCTCGTTTGTGTGTCAGTCAGAATGTTTATAGCACCATACTGAAATTTGGCATGGTTATAAATGATGCTAACCCTTGTATGTTTCAATTAGTGGAACAAAAAATATCTCACTGTTCATTTTGGGGGCCATATTTTTTTGTTTTTTGTACATCATATCGGGCTTCATTTAAAGATGTCAGAACCATTAAATGTACATTTTTTTTGATACAGAGTTTTCATGGAATAAGTTAATTCTTTCTGAAAAAAAATAGAGTAGATTTTGCGTACTAGTGCAGTTGAGCGTGGCCGTCAAACTTCACTTCTTTCTTTAAATATAATGAAACTGTACTCTTCACTGACTGCGGCAAATCAAATATTGACAATATAAAACACGAATAAAAGAACAAAACTAAAAATTTAATAGATAAATAATTGACATAGCAAAATTTCTTGCTGAGGCGATTTTGTTAAACATTGTTAAACACTTTCGTCATTTCTTTTACTTCACTGCAATTTATATTAGAGGGAGCACTGTATTTGCTTTGTATAGTCTTTGCCTGGGGCAACATCCAACTTGTTTCTGTATTTATTTTTTATAACTTATGGGACGAATAAACTCTTTCTACCAGTTCTGTGAATGGGAAAGGCAGTAAAACCTTAATTGCCAGGTCAAACAGATGTTTATTTTCACTACTGAGCTCTAAAAAAAGAGTTGGGGGGGGGGGGGGTTCATTGAAAACTGATTTCAAAGTGTTATGGTTAGAAATTTCAATCAGATTCCCTTTTTCTACAACGTCCAACTGTGCTGATTCGGAGAAAGGATTTCTAATCCGGTTAATGCTTTCTTGAAGCTTTGGAAAAATATCTTTCAAATGGTGATTTTAATCCCTTCAGGTGTTCACACATTTGCAACTTAACACCATTAGAGATTTCCAGCTCATTGTCTTTCAAAAAGGCATTCAAAGTCTTGTCCTGAAGAATAATAGAATACTTTCTTGAAGCTTTGGAAAATATCTTTCAAATGGTGATTTTAATCCCTTCAGGTGTTCACACATTTGCAACTTAACACCATTAGAGAATTCCAGCTCATTGTCTTTCAAAAAGGCATTCAAAGTTTCGCTGTGATGAATAAAGACCTCCAAAACTCAATTTTGTTTATCATAGCTTCTACCTGTTTGGATGCTCTGTAGATTGGGATTGAACTTATCGGAAGGCCCAGATTTAGCTTACTGAGTGGTTGTAATTTAGCTCAGATAAGTAAGTCAAACCCTGTCATGTAACTTTGATGACAGGCGGAAAGAGTTATCTTGGAAAAACTACTGCACTATATACCAAAGCTATTTATTTAGCTAAGCATACTTTTCAACTGTTTAATATTGTAATTCTGGATGTACCAGTCCGCCATTACACATTTTCTTTCCGCAAACCCCCTAGCGATCTGTTTTGAACCACTGGGGGTTAGCGAACTCTAGATTGAGAACAGCTGGTGTAGTGTAATCTATCATAAGAAAGGTATTTTTTTAAGAATATCAAACATATTTTAGGGTCAATTTTGTGGTAGTATTAAGTTTTTGATACATTCAATATATATTGAAGGTTTTGTATCAAAAATTTGGGGAAAAAACCAATAGGTGTTAGAAGTAGTTACAGAAAAACATTAAACTTTTGTGAAAAAGTCATGAAACAAAGGGTTTCCCTAAAAAATTTAGTTCCTCTATTAAAAAAAATATGTGCCTATAATCTTCAGTGTTAGAGGTCCTCATATACTTTCTAGAAAACTATAGAGGTTAGAAAATCCAAAATTTCGTAAATAAATTCTCGAATTAAAAAAATATATATATTTAATGCACATACTGTGTTTAGGGTGGGAGCCATCACTTTCTTTAAACAGTCCCCACCACAAATATAAAATTGATTGAGCATTTGACCCGCATATGTTGCTACTAATACAATGTTGGTGGTGTACGAAATAACTCCCACTTTTTCGGTTTCTTACATTGTAGGCTTATTTAACACATGGATCGTATTACAATTTGAACCGAAATGGAATATACAAAATGAAACGCTCGAAATGATGATCTTTGAGAGGTTATGTTAGGTTAGTTTTATTGTCAGTGAAACTGGTGATAAGAAGACTGTAAGTTATCGGTAGGTCGGGCTAAAGGTAAAATAAATGTATAAATCTTATCTTGAAAGTGTATTATTTAAGAATATATTGTTTACAATGTCTAAATAATCTTATGTATTATATTTGTAAAGAAACCGTACCATATGAAACAGGTGTTATTGGATAGGTTAATTTTACATACTTCGTTGAAAGTAAAGTACTGTGTTTCTTTGTATTTAAAAAAATACCTCAAGGTCATTACGTTTTCTATTGAAGCTGTGGAACAAACAATTTTAGGTGTAATCAGCTGCTGTTTACTGGGATATTGGATCAGTTGTAACAATTTCACGGCCACAGCTGGTACACACTATAGGTATGGGTTTTGTTGCTCTAGTTTGTAAATTTTCATTACTTTGACTATATTTATTTTTATGCGGTTGTTTTAAATCTTTTGGAGTCAATTCTCTACATCAAAACTTAGAAACATCCTTTTAAATCTTCCTTTTTTAGTATGGTCACAATTTTTTGTTAAACATGATGTTCTGGCTGTGGAAACATTTGCTCTTGATTACATTCAATGCAGTACGGAGGTTTTTCTCTTCATAATAAATTATAGGTATAATTTGATGTAACTTATGTCCAATTTATTAAACATGTCTACACTTGATTCGACGTTCACCGTGCAGTGCAGGTCTTACCGGAGAATAGATATGCTACTACCATTACAGCGAACATCACGTTTATTGTCATGCGGGTTGCGTCAACTGACGGAGCATTGCTTGGGAGTTGATGTTTTTTAGTTGGTTAGTATAGCTGAGACTGTCGTAAGGAGGCTTATGGGCGCTCTGTACTGCACAGTGAACGTGGAATCGGGTATAGGCTATTCGCACACTTCGCTAAATTGAATGTATTATAGGTTCACCTACTTTAATAATTATAAAATATGCTAGTCGCCTACTTTAATTAATTTAATATTATAGGTACATTTGCATACTATAATTCATGTGATATTTATCTTCTTTAATTAATTGAAGATATTATACAATCACCCACTTAAATATAGAATGGTATTCGTCTGTAAGTTGTAGATAAGAGTTTATAAATGATAATAGCTGGTCCGATCCGGCTTTGCACGGATAGGCAAATCAAAGTTACATGTATATTAACAACAACAAAAATATTATATCAATAAATATATTACACTATGTATTTCTTATGGGGGTTTTTAGTAACTTTGTCCCCTCCAAACCTCCCCTAAAATTTATAATTTTTTGAAAACCTTTCTTAGAGAGCACCTATGACCCTAGAGGAAGCTACATACCAAATTTTGTTCCAATCCGTTCAGTGGTTTTGGAAAAATCGTGATTTAGTAACTTTGACTCCCAAACCCCCCCTAAGATTTCGAATTTTTAAAAAAGCCTTTCTTATTAGCACCTATGGCCCTAGAGGAAGCTACATACCAAATTTCGTTGAAATCCGTCCGGTGGTTTTAGAGAAATCGTGATTTAGTAACTTTAACTCCCCCCCCAAACCCCCCAAATCCCCCTAAAATTTCGAATTTTTTCAAAACCTTTCTTATTGAGCACCTATGGCCCTAGCGGAAGCTACATACCAAATTTCGTTAAAATCTGTTAAGTAGTTTTTGAGACATCGTGATCAGTGAGTCAGTGGATTTGGCTTGTATATATAGATGATAGTCTATATACGATATGATATAGTTAATATGCATTAATTATATTATAACATAAACACGTTTCCTTTATATGGTATTGATTTGTTTTGAAGATGGAGTAAGGCCGAAACTCGATATCGATTATGCAAACAGTAAACCGAGTTTTATGCCCATTTCTGTATTTATTACTGCCAGGTTCAAGCCAGTAATTCACGCTACAATATTCTGAACAATTAATGAATTCCCGTGTTTAGTATTTTCGTATAAATACGGCCTCAAATGTGGACAACAACCGGTTCTCGTGTGCGAAGTGAATGTTGATCCCTCTTGACATTACCATAACCTGAACGGGCGAGGTGTTTTTTTTAGCTGTAACAAATTTTTTCACTTAACTTTCACTGGTTAATGTAATAATTGAAACTAGTAAATTTGCGACTATTTTAGCAATGACCAGCTTACGTAATCGCCTTCGCTAAGGTTAAGGATTTGCGGAAAAGAGGCAAAATAGTGACGCATTTAAGAATAATGTTAAGCTTGGTTTAACTCGGTCAATTTTCTTCGCGTCATTATTCACGGTGTATTTTTTTAAAAACATGTGACTGTGAAATTTTCAGTAGGAATATACAGAAGTGCGAATATACAGGCGTGACCTGCCGGGGGTTCCTCCTTGAACGTTTTTCGTACTGTACTCAATAAACAGGGTGTTTCGAGACAGTTTAATATCTCAAAATGTACGAGTCTTATGAGATAGAAATAAAAACAGTTATTAACAACCATAAAAAAACCACTTTTAGGTGAGTTTGAAATTTTTGTCGGTCATTTTGGAATAAACTTCATTTTTTTAATGGGAAGCTGGTCATGTGATACATCATTTCGGTGTAGAATTTCAAGAGAAACCCAACGGTGAAATTTCCACATCCATATCTTTAACCGATTAAAAATGACGGCCAAAAACAATAAAATCGTGATTTCCGATTTTGCCCCATTTTGCTAACTTTCATATGCCACACAACTCTATTTGGTTGAATCACTCGAAATCAATTTTGAACAAATCAAAATGGCTGTAACTCAAAACATTTTAAATACTCCCCATTTTGCTGTACTATTTTTTGTTTAATATTAATTCTTCTTCTTTTTGGATTCAGAATTAAATAAGCTTTCAAACGACATGTCACACAACGATATTTAGGAGTATTTAAAAAATTTTGAGTTACAGCCATTTTGATTTTTTCAAAATTTTTTTTTGAGTGATTCAACCAAATAGAGTTGTGTGGCATATGAAAGCTTATTTAATTCTAAATCCAAAAAGAAGAATAATTAATATTTAAAAAATAGTACAGCAAAATGGGGCAAAATCGGAATACACGATTTCATTGTTTTTGGCCGTCATTTTTAATCGGTTAAAGATATGAATGTGCAAATTTCAACGTTGGGTTTCCCTTGAAATTCTACATCGAAATGATGTACGACATAACCACCTTCCCATTTAAAAAAATTAACTTAATTCCAAGATGGCGGACAAAAATTTCAAACTCGCCTAAAAGTGGTTCTTTTATGTTGTGAATAACTGCTTTAAAAAAAATTATAAAAGTTTGAATCCGCTATACCTCTGTTGTAAATTATATATGAAAAGCTAACATTTTTTAAAAATTTACAGTAGTAATTTAAAAAATCGAGGGAGTAAGTAGATTTGGAGTAGAATTTTCGGGAATATTAAAAGCTTCATATCACAAAATTCTGAGGAATATAGTTTTGATTTATAATTTTATCTCCTAATTAAAACAATTGTGTTTAGTGAAATTACCTCTCAAGCTTTGTCGTTGAATCCGTTTGTACCTTTCGAATACCTTTGAATACCTGTAGAGTTTCGATTTTATTTCCTGCGAAGCTGTAAATTTATACGTATCTTATACGCTATTAGTCGGTTTTTGTCTGTACCCTACATTTATTTACCGAAGATAAACAATATTTACACACATTTCTAACAGGAATAAGAATCGAAAGCAAGCTCCCAGTAATGCCAAGTTGAACGGCTACTCCATAAGGAGTAGAAGACTCCCCTCCCGCCCTTAGCGTTTGACTTGGCAACACTTCTTAGTTGTAATTACGGCCGCGCTAAGCAAGTGAGATTTTGTCGTGAACACCTTTTTTTTTAGCATGCCTGAGATTTCTATGCGTATCATCTTTCCTGGTCCATAACTATACATATAAATAAAATTTAAGTGTCTGTGATTTCTAAATAAATACTTTTTTCTACGCTCATATGGTTATTCTCACTTTACCAAAACTTAAACATGCATTTTTTACATTTTTTGTCTGTCTGTCCGGGTTAATCTTCGAAATGGCTGAAATAATTTTGACGAAACTTTCATTTCCATGTAGAGGACTTCTCGGAGATTAATGTAGGCTATTTTTTATTCCGGAAATATTTAGAATTCCTATTTAAAAAATGTAAAAATTATGGACAAAATTTGAGGTTTTGCGAACGGACTGGACTCGAAACCATTATAAATAAACACAACGGTTTGCATCAAAAGCTTAACACTTTGACAAGATCATCTAAGTTTTAATTTTACGCTGGTTTAACCGTTAAATATGTATCAAAACAGTACGCCGTAATGTGAAATGTACTCATAGCTGATTTAAATACACCTCAACATCTGATTTGTAACTTTTGTATTCGTTCGGGAGTTATGACTAACAAATTGGCGGAAAACGGGATTTTTAGCGTTTATTGGTGCGTAGATAACAACGTAGGCCTGAAAGTCGATTTGGTGGAAACCTCACTGTGCGTTTTTGGGGCATGGAACTCGGATCTAAAATCATTTTTAGCGAATTCCCTTAGGAAAAATGAGCTATTGCAGTGGCCCTTATGGTAAGACCCAAGGTCGGGAGTTGCAAATGAGCGTCGATCATGGAATCCAGAACACGTTTTGGGGTGTCATTAAAAATCATGTGTATATATGTGTTCGCACTCTATCGGCCGCATTCTACGTCCGATTTGGTCTAAACTTGGTACACATGTTGGTTGTCTGTGTCGCTCGGACGAGTGCGTTAGCCAAAAAAATCCAACAACCGGAAGCACCTTTTTTGACCGGAAGTGACTATTTTTTTAGATTTTTCCTACGAGAAAAAATGTTTTGTAGAGTTTTTCTAGAATTTTTGTAGGATGTTATTCTGCACATTTTGTTTTTTTTACGCTACCTTATAGCTCGCTTGGTTCCCCCAAAATCGATCAAAAATACCATAAATGTAGCCGGATTTAATGCCGTGGTAGATTTTACCGTGGGATTGGCGTACGAAGCACGCAAATGCATTGCGTATTGAAGATACTCCCAATACGGTGGTTGGCGTCCAAAGCACGCAATGCATTGTGTATTGTAGAATCCTCCCAATATGCGGATTGGCGTGCGAAGCACGCAATGCTGTGTGTGTTGAAGATACTCCCAATATGGGGAATGGCGTGCGAAGCATTTTGCAGCTATTCAGCACCGTCGTGAATAAACCTATTACCCAAAAAGTTGGTTGAAATCCTAAAACATGCCTATAAACTTAAATTTGTAAATTTGCTCAACTCACGTCAGTTGTTCAGCTGCGTGGTCGAATTATTTTAATTGTGTGTAACGGTAAGGGACTATATTTACCCAATAGTTTTTTTATTTATTCAATCAAATCTGCGAGCGAAGCTGTATGTACAAGTTTGTGAAACCAAATAAATGCAGCGTTTTCTTTTTATTTACAGTAGGTATTAGTTAAACACTAAAAATATTTAAAAAAAATCCCTTAAGAACATTCTACGCGATCTTTAAAAAGGCACACAGTTAATCCGCTATTTTAAAATTCAAAACCAGATCCGTTTCTTCGGGCAAAATTGGA
This sequence comes from Philaenus spumarius, assembly GCA_018207615.1. Classification (NCBI taxonomy): domain Eukaryota; kingdom Metazoa; phylum Arthropoda; class Insecta; order Hemiptera; family Aphrophoridae; genus Philaenus; species Philaenus spumarius. Next base: position 174,643 of record JAGFPH010000775.1, on the reverse strand, counting down.
ACTGTAGTTGTGGCAACAGGCGATGTAAATAAATTAAAGACAGAGAGAGCAGCAACAGGTTTTGTCGGGGGACCGGATCGATTTACTTGACGCATGCGCAAACGTTAGTTTTAGACGAAATACTCCGAGCAGTGTTTACAATCCAATGAAGATCGTAAGATGTTGAGAGCGGTTAGTTTTGCTTTTAACCGTTTTGAAAAAGTAATGTTATTGATGGAGATTTTGGCGGATGTCACAGATTCGAAGCCATTTTATTTGACAACGTTTAACTCGGTTTGGCGGTATATATTTTGTAATCCATTGTAAACTAACTTTCTGGTGGTCTAGAGACTTGAAGTTTTGAACATAGCTCAGAAGTGGATGACAATGCATAATATTGGGTCACATAAATGCACTTACACACAATATTATTATGTCATTAGAAAACCTGCGCGACACTGCTCTCATTTTTACCCTAAAAGTGTGGTGAATTAAATTCTGCATTCTCTCTGGTAACCATAGCTCAGAACTGCCTCATAATCTCAACAAGTTGATTAAAATTGATTGTAAAATTTCACACACACACTCAAAAGAAAAAGAAAAACAGAAAATAATTATTTACATAAAACAATATTTTTTAATATACCGCGTTTTAAAACTGACTAAAAATCTATATACATCAAAATCTCGTGTCACAGTTTTTGTTATCGAACTCCTCCGAAACGGCTTCACCGATTTTTATGACATTTTTTGTGCATATTTGGTATGTCTGAGAATAGGTCGTATTCTATTTCTTATACCCCTAGGTGATTTTTTACAACATTTTTTAAGATGGAGGAATAAAAATAAAATTTGCGAAATCGATTTGGAAGCAATTTTTTAGGTCAAGCAATTTGAAATAAACATTTTTTGTCTCTTGAAATTTTTTCTAAAAACTCTTCCTTTTCGAGATATTAGCAACTTTATGTCTATTTATTTCAACACGTGTAGGGCCGCTATTTTGTTTTGGGTGGTCCGATTTTTATTTTCTTTATGTAATTTTCCTAGTCTTAAATAGACCTTTAAAATGAATTATAACATGACCATACTTCCCATTTAAAAATATTGAGTAGCCCCCAAAAATTCCAATTTTGAGTTGGGGGGCAACGTTGCCCTATGCATGAGGAAGTGTGCTTTTATGACCTATAAACAACCACCGGGTTTGGATTTTCTATCAATGCTCGGTGGAGAGTTAAGGGGGTGTCTCCAGACTTTTAACTAACCCTGTATATAGATTCTAAAATACATAAAGAAATGTTCGTCGTACTTTACATCAAACCTCGGATTTCGATATACATCGATGTTTACGATTCGATACATTGAATCAATCCTATGTGTATACCAAGGGCCCAAATGTATTCGTTACATCGATGTATTTTGAATCGATGAAAATAAAAAAATTCCGAAGTTCTAACGTACTATCTCTTGCCACAATATTTTTCCACTTTGTAAACGTTTTATAAGTTAGTAACATCAATTAAGTTGTTTTGTGTATAACAAGGATTTAAAACAATAAAATAAAAAATAGCTTAAAGTTCTAAATTATAGGTTTTATTCACAGTATTTTACTTACATTCAATAGTAGAATTTGATCAGGTTGGCAGCACTACTTGGGTCGCCGGAATACTACCCCCCGGAAAACTACCCCCCCCAAGCAGGTTCCTACGTCATTTTGACTGACGTCAGAGATCGGGGGGGGGGCAGTTTTTCAGTCACGCTCACTCAAGTTTCGATATAATTAGAATAAAAAAAAAACTAGAGGACTAACCTAAACTGTTTAGTCACAGTATGTTGCCGATAACAGTATAATTGTAGGAATATGCTTGGGGGGGTAGTATTCCGGCGACCCGCTTTTGCTAGGGGGGGTTGTATTCCAGTCGCGGACAAGGCTCCCATATTGGTTAGTTGGCAGATTTCGTGACGTCACGTTTCACCTGGGGGGTAGTATTCCGCATCCCCGCACTACTCTATTAGCTTAAAAAAGGTAGTCGACTACAAACATATCAGCTGAAGGTACATTTTAAAATTTCAAAACCTGTATCTATATATTTATAGATACAGATATATAGATATATATAGATAAAAGCGAAATACCACTCACTCACTCACTCATCCCGATTTCTCAAAAACTACCAAACGGATTGAAATGAAATTTGGTATGTAGCTTCCTCTAGGGCCATAGGTGCTCACTAAGAAAGAGTTTGAAAATATTGGAAATTTTAGGGGGGTTTGGGGCGTAAAAATTACTAAGTCACGATTTATCCAAAATTACCCAACAGATTGGAATGAAATTTGGTATGTAGCTTCCTCTACGGCCATAGGTGCTCACTAAGAAAGGGTATGAAAAATTTCGAAATTTTAGGAGGGGTTTGCGGGGATCAAAGTTACTAAAATCATAATTTCAGATCTTTTATTATTATGACAATAGTGCTTTTATTATTTAAGATCTATCTATATATATATAAAAGCCAAATACCACTCACTGACTGAACACTTAAAAAAAAGGATACCCTTGCTGAGGAAGTGTGTAAGCGGAAAAAAAAAACTTAAAAAGAATACAATTACGTTAAAAATACTGAAAATACCAACCACCACGGGCAACTCCGTACGGGTCAGCTAGTATTATTATATTGAACATGGTAAACGTAGTGGAAATCAGCTGTTCAACTAGTCAGCTGTAACGATGGTTAGTTCGTAGAAACACGCTTGATAAGATTATACAAGGAAAATCGACGCTTGCGCTTACTCACTGTTAATTACAGGAATTATAATTAATAGTACAAGGAAACCTTTATTGAAACTTGTTTTAATTTGCTGTAATATATCATCTCCTATAAAAGCGAGTGTACGTCCGTACGTACGTGAGTAAAAATATAATTAACTGATTTCACCCATCATCTGTCTTCCTTAAACAAAACCTAGCGTAGATTATCTTTGAGGTTATGTTTACAACTGTAATAAATAATATAATGTCTTGTGAAGATAATTTGTTTAATTATGTGTTATACAAGTAATGCAGGCTATAAAACATTATAATATTTGTTTTGAGGTTATAAAATGAAGTAAATACAATCTTGTATTATCATTGTATTCATGTATACAAAATTTAAAGAAGAGATACCCATTCGTTTAGTTTCGGAAACATTCGTAAATCTTCGTATAACATATAAACATATTCGATTATTAATTATTTCTTCATTATACTATTAATAACTTCTAAATCATTTGATATGTCAATATGAAATAAAAGCAATTTTATCTTTATTTTGATTTATATTAACGTATATTAATAGAAAATGTTAACAAATAGGCCTACAGTTTTTTTTAAATTATATCTAAATAATCCTTATAGCTGTACACATTTACCGAGTTAACCCCCCCCCCCCCCTCCAGCATAGGTAGGTCTTTGTTGTTTTTAAATGATGAATCTCTGATGTGTATCTGTTTCATCTGCCTGTGTTTTTTCACGAGGGCTTCTTAGTGTTTTAAGTAAACTCGTTTATTGATGACAGTTTTTACCACTGACTTATCATTCACTGTTCATTCTAACGTGTCTTTGATGAATATCAAAATATAAGACGGTCTTTGTGGCGTACCCGCGTCACTAGAATTAGGTACCACAATTTGGTATGAAATTTTACATTTGACCAATCTATAGTTTTAGAAAACATAAAGTGCATACTTGAAGTTATATACAGAGTAATCAACTCAAGGAGACCACCATTGGGATCTCAGAAAGTTTTAATTTTACAACAAACTTTAAACTTAACTTTAACAAACTTTGAGAAATTAAAAAAATGTAGTTAAAATATTTGTAAATGGCTGCCATTTTCCAATATGGCGGTCAACTTCGAAATTTTTATGGAAACCCTAGTTTTTTATAACGAATTTGGGTTTACAAGTTGAAATAAGAGTTTCTGAAACTTTCAGCGCTAAAAGCGGCTAAACGGTTAAGTTTATAAAAAAAAAAACACCAAGAATAAAAAGGTTTTAAAATTGCATGTAAACTCGAATTCGTCCTAAAAAATTAGGCTTTCCAAAAGAAATTTTAAAGTGACCACCATATTGGAAAACGTCGGTCATTTACAAATATTTTAACTACATATTTTTTAATTTCTCTCTCTCTCAAAAAAAGGAAAGGTTCGCCGTTTCAAGTTTGCTGTAAAATTAATACTTTCTGAGATCCCAATGGTGGCCTCTTTGAGTCGATCCCCTGTATACTAATAGTATAAAGGGGTATTTTCTTTTTGTTTGTAGAGTGTAATCACTGGAACTACTGAACCGGACGAAAAGGTTTTACTAATAAAAAGCTTCACTATCCCTGCGTAAAATAGGTTGGAATTCGTTTTGAGAAAAAAACCTTTTTATTTCGAAATTTCAATATTTATAAATTAAGTCGGAAAACATTTCTGTGTTAAACTGATAGAGAGTCTAACAGGCGTAATTCATGCTATTTATGTATGTGTTATCACATAAACACATAAACACATAATACGTACATTAATTTTATATTAATTTATTTTGTATACATACAAATCCTAAAACTCGTGTAAGCTATATACATTATTATGTGTGTTACAATATTCTCATATAAATAACTTCACAATACATTTAGGCTTATATAAAACCTTAGTTAAGTTATAAAAATGTTCAAAAGTCCGGGTACACAGCTGGTATTGAATTAACGCGTCATATATATATTTTCAGTTCACAATGTAATTAATAAAAATAAGGCTTTCGATTTAAAAATTTGAAACTCTTTTAATCAACACCCCTATTAGTCCAGGATCTGAAGGGGGTTGAGCATGCATGGAAAGCTTGACGCAATTTTATTTCTGATTATTGTTATAGACACTATAGTGATCATGAAAAGCCATGTTGTCGCCTCCCAGCGTGGTCGACACCCCCAGGGGAAGGGAGGGGGGATATGGTAGGGGCACCGTTTATTAAAACGCTTGTAACATGAGAACCGTTCAAGATAGAACAATGAAAAAAGCGACAATATACTCCATAAAATATGAGCTTTAAAAAAAGGTTATTACATATTTTATAGTCGTATAGTTGTTGGTTTATGAGTACATAGCATTTTTATTGGTAAATGAACAAAAATGGTGATTCAAATAAGCAAAACCAATAGTTTTGTACTAAGAAAATCACCAAATAGGTCAAATATAGACATTTAACTTATTAAAAGGGCTTCAATAAATTTAAGAAAGCATGTTGAACAGTTAATGCTACTGTAGATATGTTTTATATGCAGCACTAATATATGCAAGTGCTCCGCGCGTGCCACCGGCGACGAAAACCCCACATTTTTTATCTTGTTCTAGTTTTTTCTAATTTTTAGTATGAAGGACTGGTTTGACAAAAAATCATTCAATCCTTTTTTAAAGAACAGAAAATTTACCACAATTTAAAATGAAAATCATCTTCCTGAGGAAAATACTTTTCGAGTTGCAAAAGTTGTTAGTTTTTAGATAGCATTTGTGTTTTTTCACCGTGAAACAAGGGGTTTTCAGCAAAACCGATAAGGACTAACTTAAAAGTAGAGAAATATAACTTTAATATGTTACGAAATGGGATTTCTACCATGAATAGCTTCTGAGATACAGCTGTTTGAATATTGGGTACACTTCAAAATACTATCTATAGTATTTTAAAGTACAGTATCGCATTAACTGTTCGCACAATTTAATAAATAAAGAGATATTTTAATCAATGTAATATATTAACCCATGGTTGATGCGGTTTGTAATACGAAAATATGTGCGGTTTATATACATTTCAAATTATGTATATTAATCTACTTTAGTAAAAAAAAATACGCCGTTCGGTTACTTTAAAAAATACAAAGTATGTGTTCATCTACTTTAATGAATGGAATATATTCGCAAGTTTAATAAATAAGATTATACATTAAATGGTGTTCACTAATTTTGTTACATAGAAAACGTTTTGTTGAGCAAGTACCGAACTACAGTTTGTAGCAGTGTGTGACTTCATGAGGTGTCTGTTATATTGTTGTACAACTATTTGATTGCACGTGGAATCTACGCACACGCGCAGTCCGTCGGATAACAGCTGATTAGGCGCTGTAAACTCCCGAATAACAATAGCCAGGTTTAGTTACGTCATTAAATGTTTAATCGCCTAGTTAACAGCTGTGCGGTGCTTGTGAATTACTTAGTCGGATTGTTCACAGGTCCTATAGTAACCTGTTCACAGGAGGTCGATAGGTTATATAAGGAAAATGGGCTGTTAATTTGTTTTTGCTGCGGTTTAAATTAACGATGAAAAATAATTGTCGGTCGAAAACCATAGAGTAAAGGCGGGAAAAGTTGTATCGGTTAGAACCTTATGTGCTGATGTGCAATCTGACTTATTTTGTAAACTTTGCATCTCTGTAAAAGCCACATACTAAATTTAAAAATTACTATATTCGGGTGGAACGACTGCAAACAAATCAGATTGGACCATGGGCGCCCATATATTTTCTAGGGGGGGGGGGGGGGGGGGCTTACACGTCCACTGCTAAGGACGCACAAGTCATGTGAGCTTGACACTGAACACTATTAGTAGCGGCCGACGCACAGTGCATTAACGCCATCCCTTATATTGGGGGGTATTTTCAATACACAATGCATTGCGGGCTTCGCACGCCAACCCCCGTATTTGGAGTATTTTCAATACACAATGCATTGCGCCAATTTTAAACCTCTATACTATGGACGCACATGTGCGTCCGCTTTAAAATATTAGTGATTAAAATATTACGTAGAAAGGTTCAAAAATAAAAAATAAAGTAATTTCTACTCATTTAGACTATAAATATAAAAATAAATGGTCAGCTCCTAGCATAGGAAATACGAAATTGGCGTAACAGTGAACGTGTTGAGGAGTACCCTCCCCTCCTTCGGCACAAGGTGTCCAGGGAAATTTTTTTGACCTTTCCAAGAAAACTTTTAAAATTTGGGAAGCCAATTTGGCTGTTCAGATGAAATATTAACCCACACAGCATTGAGCCTGTACCTTTACGCCGTCAGTGAATACACTTAAAGACCTATAACGCTCCTAGAGGCCGCACCAAGTAGTGATCTAGCAGCTCATGATTGAATTCTTGTAAACAATAAAATGAGTATACGTAAAATCAAACAGCACTTAACATTTAAAACATATTTTAGTGCTAATCTCTTTAAAGAAAAATACCTGGCTATAATTAATAATATACATATTTTTCTTTAAAACTGGCATACGTACAAAACTGGCATCAAGAACATAAGCGTTTTCTGACGATACCAGAAGAAAGTACTGTATGCGTAATCATTTAGGCTTACATAGTTTGTACAATGATAACGGTAAATGTGTTAGAGTTTACATTAATTATTCTTACGAGGGATTCAAATGTTATCTCGTCGTAGCGGAATCTTAAGTTTTAATATTATTTTTTCGAAAATATGTAGGTATAATTGCGACTGCCTTAGGTCTTACAGAAGGTAGGTAGGCTGACAATGTAAAACATTGCTAAATAAATATAATAGTTGTGATTAAAGTAAGAGAATACGATATATTTTATTTATTAAAGTAGGAGAATACAAGCATTCGACTTATTAAAGTAGGCGAATAACCTATAGTTGAGTTATTAGAGTAAGTGACTTACTCATTTCTTTTTTAATGTTGGTTAATAGGGCACGTTTTATTTATTTAAGCAGGTGAGTAGCTTATATTTTTATATTAAAGTAGGAGAATACATACATTTGACTTATTAAAGTAGGCGAATAACCTATATTTTATTTACTAAAGTAAGTGACTTGCTCATAAATTCTTTTTTAATGTTGGGGGAATAGGGTACGTTTTATTTATTTAAGCAGGTGAGTAGCTTATATTTTTATATTGCAGTAGGCGAATTAATCGATTACGTTTTATTTATTAAAGAAGGGGAATATCATATATCAACATTATGAAATAGGCAGACGACCAGCACAAGTTGTTGGATAGCCAATAGGATACACAAAAATGTATTTGGTGCAACTGCAACATAAATACAGAATATTCTTTACACAAATGCTCTTTAAACTCTCTCGGCGTAGAACTGGAACAATGCAACACCGGGGATAATTAAAAGGGAACCCGTGAGTCTGTGAAATGTCAAGGGACTCCGGCGAAGTGAAAGGAAAACCCGTATGACTTGGCAACGCCGGACGCGGTTGACTGATGTAAAACCCCGTACAACCTGGCAACGCAGGACTCGGTTGACTGATGTAAATTATTGGCTCATTTCAACATTAAATGCTAAGCCTTGTTCGAGATTCGACGCAACAAAACCGTTTATTAGGTTACTGTACCTTGCCAGTGCTAGTAGAACGCAATACATATTGTAAGCGAAAGTAATTATCTTTAAGGTGGTTATAGTATCGTATTCCGTTTTATATAAAGTAGGCGAAAGTCATGCTGTATGAAGTATTCTTATGTAATTACTAGACGAAACTTTTGCTGCTACAAAATGGGCGAACATCATAGAACTGGTATAATATTATTAACATAGAAGAATAGCTTACATTTTATTTGTTAATCTGGACGAATATCAGATGATGTTGTTTATTGAATCGGGCGACCTTTCTTTCGTATTATGCTATAATTTATAAATAAAGTAGGTGAATGTCATATATTGGATTTCCTAAAGTGGGCGAATTTCATATAAGTTATATTTGATTTGTTTAAGTTGGGGGAATTTTTAATTATTTTTATAAATATTCATATTCCTATACAGTAATTTCCAATGCTAGATGGCTAGTCAGTATATCTAATCAGAAAAGCGTATGTTTTTATTAAATTGGCTGGAAGTATTTTATTATGATATAATTAAAGTAGGTGAGTAGCAACATCTATATGTTATTTATTAAAGTGGGCGAACTTAGTATTGTGTTATTATATGTGTAGGCCTATTCTATGTAAAGTTGGTGAATATAATTAATTATAGCTTTTAAACGGGCAAATCTTGTACTTATTTATATACTTTTTATACAAATTTTACATAAAAGTAATTAAAAAAAATAAAATAAAATATTATGGATAGGCACGAAGGCTGTCCGGGAACACGAGTCGTGTACAATATTACTTTACAATAATAATTATTATCATTATGAAAAAAGAATCTTACTATGGATGTAACAAAACGCATTTAGTGAGCACTTCTTACTTAGCAAATAATTAAATTGAAAAACTCATTCTTTTTAAATTACATATTAGCGGTAAATAATTATAATTTTTGAATGAACATTTTATTTGCCACATCCGGGTATCGCTTAGAAATTGAGTGGGGGATCTGTCCTCTAAGCCATGCAAACTAAAGTAATACAACTCTTTTTTGTAAAGGTAGATTTAAAGAACTGCGTGGCTGTGACTCTCATTGACAGATAGGAAGAACAACAGGAACTTGTAGATGACGCTCAAAATGACATATTAGCGGTACATAATTATAATTTTTTTGAATTAACATTTTATTTGCCAACGCGTGTATCGCTTGGAAATTGAGTGGGGGGATCTGTTCTCTAAGCCGTGCATACTAAAGTAATACAACTCTTTTTTGTAAAGGTAGATTTAAAGAACTGCGTGGCTGTGACTCTCATTGATAGCTAGGAAGAATAACAGGAACTTGTAGATGACGCTCAGTAACTCTTACTCATAGACGGATGTCCTTCACATATTCGTCCTTTAACATTGGCCTTGTTCGTGTTATCTTTGATAGTTAAAAGTACGCTCGTAAATCTTCGTTAATGTTCGGGAATTTTAACAAGTTCAAGAGTGTTGACATTCTTCTATACACAGCACCTGAACGAGTTGATGCGAGATATTAACGCTCGGCAGAAGTGAACAAATATTTCCGATTTGACAACAGCTCTCCAAGTGGCAGAGCTGTACACTGCTAGCATCGAGTTTGCTAGTTTTTCATTCTTCCGCTAGCAAGTATAGGGTAGCTTCATAAAGGCGGAAACTAGAGGGTTTCAGATGTAACCATGACTGTAAACGTACTGAAATGTGCATGCGTCACAATGTATGTGTTATTAAACACGCTTTCTCTCGCACATTGAACATTAATGGATA
>JAGFPH010000775.1:121891-147064 GCA_018207615.1 Philaenus spumarius | reverse complement strand
TAATATTCGGACGTCGTATTCTTTTGCGGACATTTTGTCACTATATTAAATAATATTTCAACAATGGTAGTTCATACAATTTTCACAAATTGTATTCGTTCATTGATTTTTTGCGGACATACGCTGTTGTCATATACTAAACAGCTTTATTTTTATCCAATTATAAAAATAATCGTATGCAGCCTAGATATTTTTGGCTTGAACAAATAGTGTTTAGCAAACAAATTTTATATTTTTACTAAATATGTGTTAAGGTTGGTGAATTACTCTTTATTTGTGTTATTTTATTATATTTGATGCTTTTATTTTGATTTTTACAAAGGCTTGGTAATTTTGTAAAATATTTTATTACAAGTTGTGTTTTCATATTTATTCCACAATTCCCATACTTGATTAAAATTTTGTAGCTTATTTTCAGAAATTTTATATTTTTTATTGAAATTTAATCACCAATGCACTTTATATTGTTATTTGATTAACTTTTATTATTGTAAAAATAATAATATAAAGTGTATTGGTGATTTAATTTCAACAGTTATATGAATTAGGAGGCAATCACCATTTTGGTGATGGGTTAAAAGATTTTTGATAAATTTCAGTTCTCTAATAGTAACCCCTAGTCTATTTAACAACCATCAAGTAATGAAGGTCAGTACAAACTTGTTTAGGAAAACAAAAAAAGTTGGAATTATCAATCTGAAATAAAATGCACAGTGCAAGAGTTTTCAAGAAGTATATAGGTATGTCATAAAATTGTTCACTTATCTTAAAAATAATATATTTTAATAGAAACATGTGAATCCAAACCTTATGATCTTTGTCTTTTCTAAATTTTACGAAACAAGTTTTGGTTGAGGAATTTGTTGAAATTTGATGAAATGAGAGTACTTATTTTACTTACTCTCAGTTGACCACTTTAATATTAAATATATTAATATTTAATATTAGTTGAGCACCGAATGGCGTGTAATATGCATATAAGGATAACCAGGAAAATCATTGAGAAACCTGGAAAAAACCTGGAAATAACCAGGAATTTCAAAAATCACTTTTGGTAGACACCCTGTATCTTGCATAGTTTCCCAGGTATCCACTCTCAAAATTCGCTTATTTTTGAAAAATAGAATTTTTCTCCCGTTTTTTTGCCTTATTTGACTAGCTAACTTTTCAGCATTTCGTCCTACGAAAAAGTTATAACGAAAGAAGTTGTAGAACGTCCAATTTCCTTCAAGAATATATGATATTTTACAATATTATCTTCAACCGTTCAAAAGATGGAGCAATTTCAACTTTACGTGTACACCCTTCCTCTACACCCTCCTCTTTTGGGCATTCATTGACTGGACTAGTACCTATTTTTGGTCGGTTGCGTGCACGCATTTCAGTCTGAGATTATAGAAGGCAAAATAAAGGGTGAAAGGGGCCCGTTGCTTATCTTGCTTCGGGGCTCCAGAGGTTGGTAATCCAGCACTGTTGACATGGAAATAAAGGGAAATAGGGCGTTTTACAACAGTGTGACTCGGGGTCCCCCACTAAAAATTTGCCCCAAAAATTCCACCAACCACTCCAGAAATTCATCTCACCTCACCCCATTCTCGGATTCGCCTTCACCCCTGGGTCTCTTCCATACCCAAAATTTGTCTAAAAAACCCCTCGACGTTCAATAACCTAACCTGAGGTCACCTCCATCTTCCCCAAAAACTTTTATTTTATTGCTTTTCGTAACCTAACTAAAGGTTACTGGCGGTGGGATGATATTTCGGAGTGGTGGGTTGAATTTTTAGGGTGAGGGGGACCCATGGTCACCCTGGTGTAAAACCCCCCAATCCCCTCTACTCTTTAGGGCGCTGTTGATATTGTTTCGAGTAGTGCTGGCGCGACTTTTATTTCTCCAATTATCGAACTCTCAATTTCTTTAGTCTGTATGTAAAAGAAATTTGTCTAGGCTAAACTAAACTTTTTCATGACAGAATGTCTAAAGCCCCCCTACACTGCCTTAGACGCGACGCAATGTGTTCTATATACTTTGAACTATTATAGATCCGATATAACGAGGCGCGGAAAGAAATGCTGTTGAAGTAGTTAGCCAATGCCTTAGAAAGCCGATACAATGTTTTTGCAAAGAACGGACCAACCTGAGCTTTATATAACGGTAAGAGGTTTATAGTTAGTTGCACAATTAGCAAAATCTTAGGGGGGGGGGGGGGGGGGCAACAAAACGGCCTTGCTCCAGTAACCGTACAGTCTGGCGCTTGATCAAGTAGACCTCACTGGCTTGTATGCACACTGCACCATAACTTCAACGACCAATAGCTTATATTTTAAGGAATATTTTGCGTTTGTGAGATTCGTTCTACGTGTGTGAAAATTATTTGGAACCAAATAGCTTCACTCGTAGTTCGGTTGGAATTTGATTAAAAAAAAGGTGAAATTATAATGCGAGTTATACGCGAACCCGAAATGTAATGTCGAACCACGTCAATATTAAAATAAAGGGGTTTCAACAATATATTTCCTGAATACCTGCGTTTACTAAATATATTTGTAAAAAATGGTTTCCACCTCAGTCACCTTCACTTTGCTCGAAGCGGACAAATTCGCTTCGGGAAGTGCATAATACCTGGCTTTTATGGTATTTTACGTTTTGATAGATTTATAAGGTCCTGTGAAAAACAGAACATTCAGAATAATCTCCTGTATTTATTTTTTTAGATAAAACCCCAAAAAGTTTCATTTTAGTACCAAAAATTTCAAAAAAGTGTAACTTTCTGTCAAAAACCGTGCTTCCGGTTGTTCTCGCGTGCGAGCGGCTTACAAAACCAACGTGTACCAAATTTGGACCAAATCAAACGTAAAACGCGGCCGTTAAAGTGCGGACACACACGCACACGCACATACAAGGTGAATCAGACCACCCGTGCTCAATGTATAGCGATTAAACCAAATGAGCTACAGCCTTCGATTTAACTTAAACCCACCTATTTCGACCCTAGAGAATTCAATAAAAATGTTTTCAAGTCTCAAAAATGACCCAAAAGCGCTTTTTTTGGGGTGGGGGTTGATTTTGGAAAATTTTCAAATGTAAAAGTAGATCGAGTAATACCTCATTTAATAGGATTCACTGATAATTTTGAAAAAAAGTTTAAACTTATCTTACTGCCTATGTGCAGGGTGTTCCAAAACGTCCAAAAATTAGTGTTTTACAGTTGGTTTTATTGTTACCACATAAAATAGCCTGCATAAACCAAATTTTTATTCCACGAGAATTTTTTGCAGATTCACGAGAAGATACCCTTTCCAAAAATGTGCTTAAGTTGCCCTTTCTCAAAAATTTTCAAATTTTAAGAATACGTAGAATTTTGGAGAAAAAAAAACATTAAACTCCCAGAAACTCCAAATAGTAACGTTAGTCTATTTGGTGAAGCACATAGTCTATAGCACGTTAGTCTATAATGATGTGAAGCACATCATTGAAAAGGTCTTTCAAAAGCAAACATTTTTTGTGCTTAAAGTTTGACTTTATTTCTAACCGTTTCAAAATGGCGCCTGGAAAACTTAGTTTGTGTACGTATGGTCCGATTCGCCCGGTATATACTGTATAAGTAATGTTTTTAATGACTCCCGATAACGTGTTCTGGGGACCATGATCAGTGCGCTTTGCCTACTCACGACCTTAGGTCGCACCACAAGAGCCACTGCAGAAGCGCATCTTACCTATGGAAATTCGCTAAAAAGGAGAGGACGAATTATCCACTTGACAACAAAATTGGCTAATTTCTAAAATTAATACAGTTATGAATGATATTAAAAGCGTGCTTGTGGGGTTAAAAGGACTAAATATATAACTAACATAAAAATAAACGGTACCCGATAACTGCCACATACTTTCTCCCAGTTGAAACTTTATACCTTCCCAAGAGTAGCATAGGAGATGGTTATTTAGAATTACAAAAGTAGGAAACTGTTACCATGGAAAATGTTAGATGCATGTAACACACATCCATATTATATTATATTATTATTATTATTTCAACTATTCCATCGATTTCGATCAAATTTGCACTAAACATGTCAATTAGGCCTGTATAGATGCACGAAAAAAGGTTTTGACAAATTTTGAAAAACTACCCCCTTTTAGGCCAAAACCCCCCAAAAATAAGTTATTATTATTATTATGACCTAAACGAGAATTTTTAGAAAGATGCGGTTTTTGGATATGGTAGGGTACATTAAGGGCTACAAATAAGCCAAATTTTATCAAAATCGTTAGAGCCGTTTTTGAAAAATTTGGATTTTTCTCGTTTTTTGGCCATATTTGGAGGATAAAATTCCTTAAAAATGAAAAATTTGAAAAAATAAAAAAAAAATTCCTAGAGATATTCCAGAACTACACCTACATACCAAATTTCATCAAAATCGGACCGTTGGTATGGTGTACACATCCTAACAGACACATGGACAGATGTCACCAAAAAACACTTTTTTGGGTTCAGGGAGCACCAAAACAAATAATTCCAGTAAAAATATTTTTGTGTTCAGGGAGCACCAACACAGATAATTCAACTAAACATTTTTTTGGCGTTCAGGGAGCACCAAAACAGATACTTCCACTAAAAATTCAAATTCGAAAATTTGGACGAAAACAATACTTTCTCCATATACAGTACTAAGTATAGGGTGGAGAAAGTAATATAGTCTTTCGAAAAAATGTTCACGATTTTCATAATGCTTGTACAGTTATAATGGCTGATGGATTCACAGCTTTAACAATGCTTACAATAATAGGCCTGGGGTAGCTGTGTATGATTTGGAAAAAGTATATTATAGAAATCTTCCCTTGATTTGATTAAGGCGTTTTAAAGATTTTTGTATTTAAATGAACGTGTATTTCTTATAAATGCTCTTACCGATTCCAAACTATTTCTATTTGTCTTATCAATTAATTATAAAACCTTTTACGTTTGAACGACATTACACGCGCAATTAACTACCTGTGTTGAAACTACTCAACTTTTAGAAATTAAATTCCTGTTACAGGGAAATTAAAGTACTTATTGAATGCTTGCTATTTTCAGATTTTCAGGATTGCTTTACAGATTTTTAAAAATTTACTTGGGAGAGATTACATTTTTAACGACTTCAGAGTCATAATCTTGCGACTGAGACGTTAAATCTATCAAATTAATATTCAAGCACAAAACTTGTCGTCCTTTTTTCTCAGCTTGTGTGCATCGTAGGAGAAATTCGCGCATACCGTTAGAAAGGTAGTGTCCTGTAGATGAGCAGAATCCCATTAAAATTTACATCGGTCCTCAGGGATACGCCCCAGTGGCCCTCAAAGTTTCAATGTTAATCTTATGGAAGGACAATCTTAAGGAAGAAGAAGAAAGATTTCTTTTGATTTTATCAGGGGCACAAAAAACAGCTGTTCGTATGAAAAACTTAAAACAGCTGATTTTGATCAACAGCTGATTTTGATCAACAACTGATTTGGATCAAAAACTGAATATAATTTTAGGTTAGATAAATCAAGCAATAGCAATAGCGAAGCATTGCCGGGTCCACTAGTTAAAATAAATCCGAGAAGTTCCAGTTTGACGTTAATGGTTCCGAGCCGTGTCGAAAGTGTTCATATTTAAAGCTGCCTTTGGCTGACACATCAGCAATATTTTCATACAAAATTAATAATAGTATTATATCCATACGATACAACGTTGGGCCGATTTTATAAATAAAATATGCTTTAATAAAATGTAACTGATAACAAGATAACAAGATGGTCATTTTCAAGATAACAAGCTGAGACTCAGCATAAATGTTTAAAATATATATTTTAACTCCTATGTCAAGTTTCAATTCGATATATTAAAATTCGGCCAATTTAGAATGACCCAACGCTGCATATATGAATAATATGTCCCCTTTTAGTGATTTCCCCTGCTGCAAAATACATACCTGCATTATCGAATTTTTTCCAGACAAACCATTGCTCGGAGGAAATAAATACATATGACCTTTTTTATTCAAAAATACATCCTCTACACGGTGGTATTTTTTGTTTTTCTCTATCTTCATCATAGCTCGAAATATTAAGGATAATCGGAAAAAAATGATAATAGATTTTTTTCCGACTTTGGGAAATCGATAGACTGGTAAACTTTTTTTTTATGTTAATGTACATACTTTAAGGTACTTATAAAAACAAAATCAGCCATATTGCAAATTAGTGATAGTTTTAACCTATACCGACTGGGCTATTAGACTAATCTGCTACAGTTGGAACCTCGTAGGTTTGAATCTGGCTTCTGGCTATCGCTTTACCTGCGCTACACGCTGCTCCCCCGTCTTCTGCTTGTCAGATTTTGCCCAGTTGAAAGATTACTCCACAGGTGTACGCCACTCCCTTCCCTCTTACCGTCAACTTGCCAACACTTCTCAGTCCGTTCATTTACAGAGCTTTGCGATGTATTTTAAACCGTGGCAGCGTGCTCTTTTTGCGTTTTTTCTTTGTAATACAAGTCTTCAAACTTATCTGCAATGCCCAACCGACCCCGTAGATTATCCCAGTGTTAACACAGATGCGAACAGGCTAGGAGTTTATCTCGAATATGTGATTAACGAAGAGTGTTTTTGTTTGTTATGAATGGCTCCTGCTGTTTCCGAATAAATAGACGATGTAAATATGTTTCATTGTGCCTATTTGTAGGTTCAAAACGGTATTATCGATTTGATGTCTGCGCATCCAGTAGCAGGTCACGTGGAGAAATTATTAAGGATTTTCCCTGCTGTAAAATGACCATTTCCAAAAAAAATTTTTCTTTTTTTCCAGATTCTATAGTTTACAAGGTAAGAAAAACATAACATATGCCATAAAAGTTCTTTATATCAGTTTGAAAAATTTATTCAAAGCAAGCGCGCACCAAATTTTGGTCGAGTTGAAACTGAACTATTATGCATACACCAAGCATTGCATAATATGATTTTGGAATTTTTTGTAATTGCAAAGGACAACAATGTTTATAATTATTCTTTCAATGCCTCTAATATGTAAGTAAACCATATATTGACTACAAATAATGGTTGTGCAATTCATTCTCCTCTAAACTAGCTCAAACAACAAATGGAATCTTAAAACGCGAAAAAATGTATAACCGAAATTAGATTGTTGAACTATCCTCCGCACTAAAAATAACAGTGTATGACTTAAGCTAAGGACACTGAAAATGTTTCCTAACAACGGTTACTCTAGAGCTTAGTTGTTCAATTTTAGAGTTTGTTGTTCTTTTTAGTGGGGGGGGGGGGGATAGTTCAACAATCTAATTACGGCGAAACATTTTTTACCATAACTTTAGTTTAAGAAGTCATAGAGAGGTCTAGTTTGCGGCATTCATTTTATTTGTTACCCTCTTTAAAACGATATGCAACTTGCTAGGGGTTGCTATTTGAAAATAAAAAAACTACCCCAGCAATCCCTATTTAGGGGTGAGGGTTGAAACCCTAAACCACATAAAAAAGTACTTTGACTTATGTTAGTAACATTTGCCAAAGATTGTTTGAAAATTTACAGTCGTTCAAAAATTAAAGAGGGGGGACCTTTATGGGACACCTGGTATATATTTTCGTAAGGTCATAACTACTAAACTTTTAGTGGTAAGAATATAAGAATATGACTGTACCCAAAAAGTTAGTGCTTTTTATCTACTTTAAAACATGACATCAATCGGCCGAATTGGTTCAGTAGTAAGAAAGTTATAAAAGATTTTAAAAAACATATTTTTTGCCTAAAAAAAATAACAAAAAAACCAAAAAGGTATGTACACACATTTTTTCCCTCAACTCCTATAAGTGCAAACAATTTTTTGTTACAATGAATATAGAAAAAATGGTTCATAATTAAAAAAGGCCTATTATATAAAAAAAACTATTTTCAGTAGGGAATTCCCTTAAGATGCAAAAAATTCCCAGCTTTTCGATTTTAAGTTGAAAATCGCCTCAATATGTTCATCCCATTTGTAGCATTATCGTCACAAATGTATACATTTTCTACGAAGCTTTGTAAGGCAGAGATGTACAGCAGAGCCGTGATAGAGATGGTAACATCACGACACGAGTACTGAATTGACGATGGCTCTTGACTCAATGGCGTTTAGTTTTAAATATTAATTGATATGAAAATATTAATCGTGCTTTTTGGTACTCGAGTCTGGCAAGGTCTCAACACGGCCTCCAAACTGTACAAATCCATGACAGGTCGGTATGACGGATTCAAGGCGTTACAAGCGTGGTACTGTCTATAAAACAGACTACGTGTGCACTTTAGATTTAAACACGTTTATTATTGGCCGCCGTTTGGAAACCGTAAAATTGTTAGTTGAAAATAAGTATTCTTGTTTTGTTTTGCAAAGTTTGGATCAATGTATTTGTACAGCAACAGGACAAAATGGGGGCAGACGGAGACTTTTAGGGCATAAATAATATGCGAGTTTCTGTTTATTTTACTTTCTCACTATACTATAGTATAGAGAAAGTATAGTGATCGCAAAAAAAATCGATGTTGAGATTTTTGTGGAAATATCCGTTTTGGGACCCCCTGAGTCCAAAAAGTGGTTTGTACAAAATGTCTGTCTGTATGTATACAAAGCTAGAGAGAAAACTATTCGATCGATTTCGAACAAATTTGCACCAAACATGTTAATTAGGACTGTATAGATGCACGAAAAAGTTTTGGAAAATTTTGAAAAACAACCCCCTTTTTGGCCAAAAAACCCCAAAAATCAGTTATTATTTGTTTATAAAAAACGGCTTTAACGATGTTGTTAAAATTTTGCTTATTTGTAGCCCTTAATTGTACCCTACCATATGCAAAAAACAGCATCTTTCTAATAATATTAGTTAATCTCCTACTTTAATATCACCTCTCCTACAATTATGAAGTCACAGTGAATCTGTTTCATAATTTAAATATGTTTGCGAGAAAGTATGTGCCAGTTCCTGGTACCGTTTTTTAAAGAACTATAATACAGATGAGTTGAGTAACAAAACTACAAATTTGTCACTCATGAAAAATGAAATTGGTACCGGTAACATTATGTTGATTCCTCTTTATTATGGTTTTAAAAAATAACAAAAACCGTATTTGTTGAATTAAAAAAGTAATTTGTCTAAACAATGTTTTGTTATCTTTAAGAGCGTTTTTATTGGTTCAAAACGTTTCCATACAAAAACAGCTTCCGCTCAGATAGGGTGTTTTTAAAACGTTATACCCCTCTAACTTTTAAACGGTTCATCGTATAAAAAAAACACCAAGAAACAAAAGTCTTAAAATATCTTGTAAAATCAAAAATCGTCAAAATATAGTGTTTTAGGAAATTCGAAAGTTGGCCACCATATTGGAAAATGGCGGAAATTAACAAATGTTTTAACTGTATATTTTTTTATTTCTCAAAAAACAAGGAAAGGCTTCCCATTTAAAGTTTGCTGACAGATTTATAGTGTACAAGATACCAATGACGGCCCATTTAAAAAAATACACCTTGTATAATTTGGGCGCCCTACGTATTGGTGGTAGCAAGGTTGTTCGCTATTAACATACGGTTTCAGTGTTTTATAAAATCCTGAATGAGGTGAAAGTCTTAAGATAGGTAGTCACGTATGGACATTGTGATGAGCTTTCTCCGACCTCAAGGTCATGTGTCCGTCTATCACGTGACATACCTGACCAGCGACATTTCATTATTCTGGTGTCAGTTAATCGATTATGGTAATAGGAGTGTTATTAAATCAGTAATTAGCATTCAATCGGATTACGCAGGGTGTTACTTCAGGAACTGATTATACAGCTGAAAACCAGAAAAAGTTCGTTTCTAGAAAAATGTTTCATTTTAAACTTAGCATGAAGTTTAACCTAATAATGATCTATCTCAAGAAACATAACCGATTCTATTAAATCGTGCGTTTCATAATGGCGGCTGTTTGAAAATTTTAAACCTAAATTACTCAAAAACTGTACATTTTAACAAAAATTTATTTTGGGGGTTTTATTACAAATGAATACAGGAGATTATTTTGCACATTTTGTTTTTTTACAAGACCTTTTAGGTCGTCTGGTTCCCCCAAAATCGATCAAAACGTAAAATACCATAAAAGTACTCGGTTCAAATGCACGGTTCTGTAAGCGAAGCGAAGTAACGTGTGAGCCGGGGCTGGAGGCTGATGAACAAACAAATTCTACTAATATATTTCGTACACGCAGGCTATTAAACGTTCATCCCTCTCGTTTAAAACGGGTCCAAGATGACTGCGCTATGTATATTTTTAGCCGAGTTATTGAAATTTAATATTATTCCCACATATACTGTTGCTGCGATTGCCTCTTTACAGTAGCAAGTGTGCTGCATACATTACGTTTCACGTCAAAAACGCTCAATATCGCCAAAATGAACTGCTACTCTATACAGAATAGACGACTCCCTTCCCCTTAACATTTGATTTCTCAACAGTTCACAGTTGTAGACATAGTCTGTTAACACCTCCCCCGAAAACTATTGGCCTGTAGAGAACAGCTGGACAGCCAGGTTATTGTGTTGTGCGCACGAAAATAAAGTCACATTTTTTTGACAGCCTTTCAACAACTTAAGGTTTAACGGTGCTGTTAGATTTTTTGCTTCCCCACTTTCTATTAAATTAAAAATAGGAAGTTAAGCAAAAATATACCCCGAACTAGTATCGTTGAGTCTTCTTCCTCGGCTGACTCCCGACCCAGTTCTCTGAATACCCTACGCGCACGGTCTTCACTCACCGGCTACCGGTTACTAGGATACGGTATCAAATACAGTGCGCAAATAGTCCAGCACGGCAAAAATTCAACTGATCCGATCATATTCATTGCGTACCCAGTTCGTGATATATTGCTAGATTAGCACAATGTGAGATGATAAACTTAGTCAGGACTCATCATATCTCACCAAGGATCATTAGCTACGGTGATTAAACCTAATGCACTTTCCCTAAAGCATCGTTATCGTAACACTAAATATATAACAATGGTGAAACTATACGCCGAAACCTGTCCTTATTACTTCAATGTACCGGGTGAGTCAAAATTAATATCGGTGATTTAAAGCTGTGTAGTATGCATTACATGCAACTTATAATTATTGACCGAGCGAAGCGAGGTCTCCGTTTTAACTCGACCGTTCGGCATTTCGTCTGTGTGTGTGTCTGTCTCACGATTACGGCTAAATGCCTTGACCAATTTTGATGATTTTTAGCATGAGTGTTCCTTATTCCTAGGCCGAGCCATGTATATATACGGTTTTTTCCATTTTTCATTTTTAACCCCTTAAATAAAATAAAAATGGCGGCCGGACCGTTTCTCTCAGTGTAAGCTTTTTCCAAAGCCAGTTTGTGGCTTAACCGTAGGTCGAATTTAAAAACTAATAACATTGTGCGGGTAGCAAATTAGATTTTCAACAAAATTGTATTCTTGATTTTTTCCGTATCTCTAACGGTAAGCTCACAAAATGGCCTTAAATTTCAAATTTGTTCAAAATCGTCCAAGTTTTTGTATTTCAACCATGTTTTTATACGTTTATTCTAAACCAATTCAAAAGTGTTCCATAGCTTTTTTGTAGATCAAAGTTCAAAGAATTCATATATGCAAGTAAAAAAATGATTGACAAAGTTATTAGCTCAAGAAACAAGCATGTTCAGTAACGAAAGGAAAAGTTCAACTTTAGGCCTACATAAAAAGTAGTAAACATTTTTTGTAATTTTTTTCATAAAAGTAAAAAAGTTTCGTAATTTAGTTCTAAATAGAACTGTATAAAAATATTTATCAATTTCAAATTTCTTATTTTGAAAACACCAGTTTTTATGTTCCTACTACAAGACTGCAAACAAAACTAGGCCTGTTTTGAATAGTAATTTAGGAATATAATTATCCTTTGCCCAAAAATGACATATTATTTATAAGAAAGTGTAGAGGGTAAATGAAAGAATTGAACTGTATACTTGTAAATTATTATTTTATAAAGCTTTACTTGAATTACAAAATGAGATGAAACAAATGAAACCTCGCGGCGGTAAAGGACATACAAAACACGACCGTTGGACAGCGTGGAAAGTGTTGGCACATGGTTTGAGATCACTATCACGACGCTTTAACATCGTTTGTTTTTTTTTTATTATTTCTAATATTGGAATATGATGTGGAACCGTAAATACATTATTAAGTTTTAGTTATTTAAGTATGTACATATTTAATTCTATGTTTTTCCTCAATTACGCGATATTTTTAGCTACCTTACGCATTATTTAACTAAATAAAACACAATGCCCCCTAAAAGAAAATCTTTAGCACAAGAAAAAAAAAAAGATAACTAGAAACCCCGGAATCGCGGGATTTGCAAAATAATGTTTCACTGGCTAAGCCTTCTGCTTACTTCCTTACTGGCAAACTATTTTTAACCTAAGCTCAAAACCACATTTGTTATTTCAACGAGCGAGGTCTACTGTTCACAGAACTACTAGTAAATAATACATCAAATTTAATGAAAGAGCAACTCAAACAGTTTTTTCTAAAATTGTGCAATGTGAGCACCATTCGTCACAAACCTTGTCAGTGTGTATGGAGTCATTGTTGCAACAACTGCTTTAACACAGTTTCTTAAGACGCGTAGGTCAGATGGTACCGGAGGCGCATACATAAGATCCTTTATGAACACCCAAAGTTAAAAACAGCATTGCGTCAGATCGGGTGAACTTAGAGGTCAAGCGAAACAAGCTCCTTCAGCACATTGCGGCCAATCCAGCGGTCGGCTAAAACGCCGTTTAACCAATCGTGTATCGTGCGTTCAGCTTTCAGCTTCTTCCAATTGAGGAAAAAGTCATAGCTGTAGCGCATCAATATAAGAAACACCTGTTACAGTTTCTTCAACAAAAAAGAAACGGATGTGGCACAAAAAACCGTTAAATTTAGGGAAGTATCGTTGCAAATGTAACATCTCGTGGAAATTCGCTGAGCCCCATTACGAGTGTTCACACGTCCACTTGGGTGAAATGTCGACTCATCACTGAAGACGTCACCATCCAGAAATCTCCATCGTCATGCAGCAACATATCGTTTGCAAAGTTGGCACGCAAACCGTAGTCTGGAAGCTGTAGAGCTTGTAACAGCTGCAAACGATAAGGACGGAATTGTAAGCAAAACTCTACTCACAGTGATCACTGGAATTGCTAATTCACGACTAGCCTTCCAAACTGATTTCTTGGGGCACACGTGAAATACTCTCTCACTCGCTCCTAAGTCACTCTTGGTCGTACTCCCGTACTCTTTCCTTTGCAAAGGCAGCCGGTGTCTTCAAACTGATGATACCATCTACGGATGTTATTATCACTGGGAGGTTTACATTTGAACTTAACACGGAACGCAAGTAGCACTTTGACTACAGATCCAGTCCTTGCAATCTGTAAGACACAGAAAGCTTTCTGTCCACTAGTCGCCATTTTTGCTACTATACTAACCGAAGACAGAGGAAACAGCGCATGCGAACAGGTGTAGCAACAAAACTGTTTGAGGGTCTGTTTTAAAAAGCCTCTCAGTTTTTGCATCATCTGGAGCTCATTGGTATAAAGCAATTTTCCTTGACTAATTTTCGTTTCCCTGATCTCCGCTGAAGGTAGGAAACCTCTATATATAGTAGGCCTATGTTTAATAATCCGAACGATTTGGTAATCCGCAACCACCTCCAGTCCCAATTAGTTCGGATTATCAAGGTTATGTATAGGATTATACAAGTTATGTATCGGATTATCGAGGTTAATGTATCGGATTATCGAAGTTGAGTATCGGATTATCGAGGTTGTGTATCGGATTGTCGAGGTTAAGTATCAGATTATCAAGTTATTTATAGGATTATATAAGTTATGTATCGGATTGTCGAGGTTAATGTATCGGATTATCGAAGTTGCGTATCGGATTATCGAGGTTGTGTAACGGATTGTCGAGGTTAAGTATCAGATTATCAAGGTTATGTATCGGATTATCGACGTTAAGTATCAGATTATCGAAGTTGCGTTTCGGATTATCGAGGTTGTGAATCGGATTATCGAGGTTGCATATCGGATTATCAAGGTTATGTGTCTGATTATCAAGGTTATGTGAAATAGCATTACAATAGCTACTTGTATCCCTCCAACCAAAGCGACTGAGTAGGCAGGCATAAAAGTGATTCTAAAAGGGTTCAACTTTTCCTTTTTAGGTACGAGGAACGATATGCCCCACTGGCATAATGTAAAATTGTTTAGCAAACAAATATAAATAAAAATGTCCATGTTCAGATAATACATGAGCCGTCTAACAAAGAATAGATGACCTGTAATGTTGCAGGAGATTGCACAGCTGCTTGGCCGACTTACTACGTCTCTGATTTAAAAAAAATATATTATTCAGGAAAGTTTGAGAGCTTAAAAAAATCAAAAAGCTTAAGGCTCTTCTATACCTTGAAGAAAACTCCCGAGTGTACAGTATGATTTCAATACAAAAGGTCTGACTGAAGCCGCAAAATCGTTGAAACACGCATTCGTAATAACGTGTTTCGGATTCTATTTATAAATTAATAATCTGGGAAACTACTTTAAGTTTTAAAGGAAGCTTTATATTTTTTACGTGTTAACTTAAAATATGGAAATTATTGCTTAAAACTCCCAAAAAATGCGTTAAAAATAATCGATTTTTACTCAGTTAAACTCTTGATTAAAAGGAGTTGCCGGCGATTTCATTCAATTATGAGATATAAGACAAAAGCACAAAGCCTTTAAGAAAAATTTAAGATGTTTCACAACTTTTTAGATTGAAAAACGGCGTCCGAAACACGTTAGTACGAAGTGCATATTGTTGCTATTTTACGCAAGACCCTTAAGTACATGGTAAAAATGAAATTATGTTTCATAAGATACCAAAAGGAACCGTGTACAAATTATCACGTTTATCTTAAAGCCTTATGTAAATTACAAATGTGGACCCCCCCCCCACATCAGCAAATGCAAAGCACAATCACGTAACTACGAAATGTGCTTGGACTTAACTTTATTGGTCGCATCAAAGGCGAAACGACGGAGTAGACTAGACAAGCAGAGTAGACTAGACAAGCAGAGTAACGTCTAGCCGGGTTTTGGGGGAGTGGATCGATGCACATAGCTTGCAATCAGCTGACTGACACGTCGTCCTCGTGGCACCACTCGTGTAGTCAACTGATGTGAATTGACATCTTTAGTCAATCTCGTAAGCTGAATTTAGTATGCACATTCAAGAAAAAATATGACACGTTAAAATGATACGTTGTGAAAGCATGAAGCTAAATATACATTAGGAAGTTAGAACTTGACTCGTGTAGTAAAGATTGCGTACTAACCATCAAACCACTAACTGTAACCATAGTGGGAATACATTAAATTTATGGTGGCTACTAGTGACGGCTCTCTCTAAAACAACACCGGTTTTCAAAATTTTAACTGAAGTTTTTTCCGAAATAGAGAAACTGATAGGTATTCTGAACATTTTAAATACCTAGAAACTACACATCACACAATTCAAAACGTTATCCCGTACGACGGTATTATGTATATCCCCGCATGTATAGAACTTATTATTGATATTCATGAAAGTTAGCTTCTGTATATTTTATACTAGCAGGTACCCGTGGCTTCACACACGGTACAAAGATTCGCCGCATAGTAATAAATGTTTATTGTTTTAGTGGTTGTTATTTATTTTCACCCCTTAGCGGTACGCTATAAAATGCAAATATGATTTACATAATATATATGTATTGTAAGAAATAAATGTACCAATTTCCAGCTCTCTAGTTTAATGGGAAGTATAATAATTAATTGTATTGTTTTAGGGGTTGTTACGTTTTCACCCCTTAGCAGTACACTAAAAAATACAAATATGGTTTAATTTGTATATATATCTTGTAAGAAATAAATGTACGAATTTCCAGCTCTCTAGTCTTAATGGAAGTATAATAATAAATATTTATTGTTTTAGGGGTTGTTTCAACCCTTACATCTAAACGAATTCTAGCTTATGTCTTATTCCAGGTCATGATCTATATGTGTGCCAAATTTCATTCAAATCCATTAAGTAGTATTTACGTGATTGAGTAACACACACACACAGACAGACACCGATAAATATTTATATAATAGTATAGATAAGTGAAGAAGTCCTGACCGACATTCAAAACTTTGAGTGACGGAGACTTAAATTTTCAGGGCACCTTCATACCACTGTGTCCACTAAGAAAGAATTTTGAGAAATATTGATTTTAAGGGTTCAGAATAGTCAAATTACGGAGGTTTACACCTAGCCATATATAACAGATAAAACACCCGATTCCAATCGAAATCCTAGCAACACAATTCTAGGTGCGGCCTATACTGAATTGTTTGTTGAATACATTCGCATTCATTACTATAGCAACCTACTTAGTAAATACATAATCAGTTAATTACTCTTGAACCACCAACTGCTTTTTTCAAATTAGGTTAACAAAATAAAAGCAAACCGTATTACTGTATATTCAAACATCTGTTCTTACAAATTATAAATAAAATACCTCATTTGGATCAACAAATTAACATAATTTTATGTTAGGCCTTTATTGAAACAACACGTTTCTTAAAACTATATACGTTTATTACCATTGCTACCAACTTGGCAAATTTAAAATTCAGTAATAATTATTATGCTTTTCAATCAACAGTTTATTTCGATGAAAGCAAACACAAACAATAATCGACGAAAAACGCTTAATGTATTATAATTTAAACATCTATTATAATACATATTATATTGTTTCCTTTAGTTGGCATTATGCCTTTATTTTTTGTAATGTTGACTATTAATTATTTTACAAAATGGTTATTATTTTACAAAAAATTATTTTATTAATTAATTTCCACGAATGGTGGAATTACAACTCACGTCGTAATTCCAATTATTGGGGATGGTCCGTGTCTACTTCGGTTTTTGTTTTACATTATGTACAGGTTACCGGTACCCCCAACCAAGTGCCCCTGGCATAACGAATCGTCATTTCCGTGAAGATATCAGACAATACAATAATCTGTTTGTATTTGCTTCGCTACGGGGGTTGGTGAGCGAAGCTAGCGTGTAATGGAGCCCCCTAGTGCAGTTATAACTGTAACCATTGCGGAGGGATTTGACTACACGCAGGCAGACTAGTGGTTTTTCATTTAAGGTAAAACACACTATACAGAGTGTCCCTCCCACAAGTAAAGAGCCAAACTTCGGGGAATGGTTCTGTGGGTCAAAATAAAAGGAAAATCAAGAATAACGTTTTTCCAAAAACCCTCCGTTTTCCAAATATCCGCCATTTTGTATTTTTAACAAAATAATTCATATCTAGAGGACGGTTCGACCGATTGAGTTCAAACTTGGCATTAAGTTTAACCTGATCTGTCTCAAGAAAAATAATCGATTCTATCTAATTATGCGTTTCAAAATGGCGGCTGTTTGAAAATTTCAAACCTAAATGCGTGGACAAAATGTATTAGTAGAATTTGTTAGCACCTTGGTCTCCAGCCCCGGCTCATGCGCTGCTTCGTTCTGCTCGCAGCGGAAAAATCCGCTGAGCGATTTGCACCTCGACCTTTTGGCGTAATATTTTGGACTGCTTCGTGGTTTTGAACCGAATACTTGAACCGAAAATTTGTGGTATTTTACGTTTTGATCGATTTTGAGGGAACCTGACGAGCTATACAAATCGTTTGAAAACTAGAATGTGCAGAATAGTACCCTATATTTGTTGTTTTAGATAAAACCCCCAAACACGTTTCATTTTAGTATGAAAATTCTCAAATATTTTTATTTTACGTCAAAAAACGTGCTTCCGGTTGTTCGATTTTTTTGCTAACAAACTCGTCCGAGCTACTTAGGAAACCAATTTTGGACACAATCGTACATTTTACTTAAAATACGCTCTTTGCAGTGCGAATACTTTAATGAGACGCCCAACACGTGTTCTGGGGACTATGATCGGTGCTCATTAACCACTCCCGGCCTTAGGTAATAGCTCATTTTCCCTATGGAAATGGTAGAGTTTTTGTCCCAATCCAGCATTGTCTATCGGTGTTTTTATTGGTCATGTCAATGACGAAGCGGCATTACGAAAAGGGATGTTATCACGAACTACTTTATTATTTGTTTCTGATGACATTGCAATTATGTGCATTTTCCTGCATTGACACTTTTCTACTCCGGAAGTGATTTCATTGTTGAGTGATTTGATTTACCATTGTAGGCACCACACGTTATCGACGCCGGTAACTTCCGCTATTTTGAAATATATATCTGAATTTCCGCGACCTTTAAGCAAGTCTTTAATGAAATGGAGTATTGATACACACTCGTGGTTAACATTTGACGTTATCACATTGCCACATAAGACGGTGTTATTAGCGAATGTCCATAGGAAAGATGAGTTATTACAGTGACTCTTACGGCGACCTAAGGTCGAGAGAAGTAAATCAGCCCCGATTATGGCCCCCAGAACACGCTTCGGGGTGTCATTATAAATTGTATATATACAATTTAACGGCCGCATTTTACGTCCGGTCTGGTCCAAATTTGGTACGTTGGTTTTTCAAGTCGCTCGGACAAGTTCGTTGACCAAAAACTCCAACAACTGAAAGCACGTTTTTTGACAGGAAGTAACACATTTTTGTGATTTTTCATACACAAACTTTGGGGGTTTATCTAAAAAAAATGGAGATTATTCTGAACATTTAATTTTTTTACTCGACCTTATAGCCCGTTTGGTTCTCCCAAAATCCACAAAAACTTCAAATACCATGAAAAAGAGTTTTTTCGCTGCGAGCGAAGCGAAGGGGTCCATAATCCGAGGGAGCAAGGTCGAGGTGCAAATTTGCAAAGTGAGTATTTCCGCTGCCGGGATTGGAGTGTGAGGTGTAAATAAATTCTACTAATTTATTTGGTACATGTTGGGAGCTATTCAGCGCCTTTGTGAGTAGACCAATTTCTCAAATAGTTTGTTGAAACTCTATAATCAAAAGCAAACCATGCTGCACTTTGTATATTCTGTGTGAACAATTTGCAAAACGTCTTCTCGCAGAGGTGCCAACCTACTAGCGAGAAAAGTACTTAATTACTAAACGTCTTAAATCAATGTAAACCAGCAGTTGCAATTCTACGAAATTTAATGCAACGAGTTGTAAAAAAAATCTTAAAATCTTCTTACTTCACGTATTGTCATAAGAATTACATACACAACACTGTGAAATGACACGATTGCCGTGGATACGTGCAACAAAACGGCTAAATTTACATTTTACGGTGGACACAAACTATATAAAAATACTTACGACAAAAAATATCGGTGTAATTTTAAGAAAAATTAACACCTTGTTACATTCCACCCTTTGTGATAAATCTAGATGCAATTATTATACTACTACGTGTGACGTCATAGCATGTTTCTGATTTTCATAAAGCTCTGTAATATGTAAATCAACCCCTATAAAAGCGAGTGTACGTCTGTACATACGTACGTACGTGAGTAGCAGTATAATATAACAGCTGATTTCACCCATCATCTGTAATACTAAAACAAAACCCAGTTTAGATTATAATTTATGGTTATGTTTACAACTTCAATCAATATAGTCTTGTGACGTTGATTTTCTTAAAATATGAGTTAAAGAACTAATGTGCTTTGAGGTTATAAAATGAATATAAATACAACCTTTGATTATCAATATATATAGATATACATTTATACAAGTTTAAAGAAGAGAACCTATTCGTTTAACTTCTTGAAACATCCGTACATCTTCGTATTACATATTCGAAGATTAATTCTTATTTTCGATTATTAATTTCTTAATTGTATAATATTAATAACTTCTAAATCATTTGATCTATCCAATATAAAGTTAGAAAGCAATTAAAAGATAACATTTTTATCTATATTTAGATATCTGATAATGAATATAAATACACAATTTTAACATTTAGGCCTACAGGTTTATAATCCTTATAAATTATATTATACACATTTACCGAGTTAAAAATCCTCTAGATAAAGTTTGTTGTTGTTAAATTGTATTTTTTTTATTATTATTTATTTCTGATGTGTATCTGATTAATCTGCTTGTGATTTTTCACGGAGCTTACTAGTTTGTACATAATGTACAACTTTGGAGTGAAAATTAAGGCAATTAACTTATACCATATTCAACAAATATATACAGGGTGTAAAAAAACCTTTCAGGACTTAAGGATATGATTCCTCATCAAAAAAGAAAGAAAAAAGTTCATATAAACAAAGGCACGAAAATGCTTAGTTTCAAGATATTCGCCATTTTGTTTTTTGTACAAAATATTTCACTAGCGTATGGTTTGAATAAGCGAGTTCAAACTTGCCATGAAGTTTAACCTAACAATGGTATATCTCAAGAAAAATAAGCGGTTAAATCTAATTATGCGTTTCAAAATGGCGGCTGTTTGAAAATTTCAAACCTAAATTACTCAAAAACTGTATATTTTAACAAAAAGTGTCAAGACACTTTTTTTGTACCCCTTTTGATTCCCTATCGGATGGTGTAACTGTCAAAACAATCGGATGAAGGATAATAGTTAAGTTGTGTGTAATAATTGGTTTGTTCAACCCGGCATCCTGTACCAACGCAGTAAACAGCAATATTGTATGTAGGCCTTCATATGCTGTTATTATCTTTAACTTAACTATTATTATCCTTCATCCGATTGTTTTGACAACTATCCACCATCCGATAGGGAATAAAAAAGGCTATAAAAAGGTGTCTTAACATTTTTTGGTGCTTGATTTATCTCGTAAAGATGGCGAGATTGTCTTTGAGTTAAACGTATTTTTTGTTGGAATCTCTGTTTAAGTCTATTTTGTACCCGAATTTAACGTTATGCTTTGTGTTCCAGAATAAATCTACGCAGACACCGACTATACAGTTCCAAGGAAATGAAGGAGTGAGTACACTTTTGTTATTTACAAATTATTTAAGTAGCACACTGTAAAAGAATTCCGCTAATGTTAAAATGTAAAAGAGAATTACATTTTTATTTTCACTTTTAACCTTTTTTTCGGTAGGATGAAATGTTTTGACTCACACCTCTTTCCTGAGAGGTAGAGTTTTTTTTCGATGGAGGAGAGAATGCATTAGGCACCATCAAGGAATACGTATTCCTTGGTGTGTGGGACTCCCGGTTCATCCGGTATACCCGCTAAACCCTAAACCTCCATTCTTATTCAGGCAGTACCTCCACCCTGGAACCGCCAGATAGCATTACTTCAAGGTGGTACTTAGTATTTTGCCATTTGGCTTGGTCTTCTTTTTTATTTCCCTTCTGCATAAAATTACATCTCCTTTATTTTGTCTTTCATGACTCTCTCCACAAAAGCAGACACTGCTCTCCAGTAGGTCTCTTCTCCAACATTTTACTGACTATGTTGTCAAGGTTAGTGTCACCCACCTTAGTTTCTCCTTGTTCCATCTTTTGCCAACAAAGAAGGTATAGATAAAATCATATAGGATGGCGCGTAGGGCGGGTAGTGCGAGTGAGACAGAGTACCTATCCCACCACACTTCCCCTCCTAAGTTTAGGCGGAGCATTGTACAGTCAACCCTAGTTATGTCGGCTTACAGTATTTACTTTCTGTTATCGAGACATTTTAAATAAAACATGTAACTAAACACGCTTAAAATTCGATTTAAATTAAAGGCTATTTTATAACTTATAAAGTAGTTTATTATAAATTTACTATAGATATAAGTAAATAGAAAAATAGTATATATTTACATTACATTAAATAATTTACTGTCCAACTCTTCAAGTAGTTTCTTATGAATTTAGTATAGATATAAAAAAACAATATATTTACATTACATTAAATTATTAACTGTCCCGCTCTTCAATTCAGTTAATTATTATAAATTAACTATAGATAATTATAAGAAAAAGAAAAAACAATATGTTTACATTAGGCTATTACCTGATAATATTGGTTGCGCTTATTTGCAAGCGATTTGTAGACAAACCAAACATCTGACTGAAAAATGTTTGAAATAAAATATGTAGATCAACTAATTTTCTACAACTTTGCCGCTGGAAGTTTCTTTCTACCATAAAAATATAAAAAGTTTACGCTTTACTACTTTTTCATGTCCCGATTAAAAAAATCGAAGTATTTCTTATTGTATAAATTCCGAACATTTACTAAACTGGAAGATATTTATACTGTTAGTTGCAACATATCACGCAGATTACAAATATATAAAATTTGTCCTATTTAAATAATCCTAGTACTGTGCAGAAGCTTGTAATTGAAAGCGCGTCCAATACTAAAAATTGCTCGGCGGCCCTCTAATCGATGGATTTGACACAGACTGTATTTTTCTTACAAAACGACAAAGACTGGTGTTAGAGGGAGAAGAGCATTACTGCTTCTGCGCAAACCACGCGCTATCCTAAATGGTACTACCTACATGTTCTGCATCTTCTCTGTCAGAGTCTCCGTACTGACAGGCTCCGCTATTTGTTTTCCCCATTTGATTTAGATACTATTACTCGTGAAAGGCTCCATGGTTAGTAAGCATCTGCGTCAGGAAATAGTTCACCTCCCCGTGCCTTCTCCCGTACCATTCAATAAGATTAGGGATTAATCTTCTCGTCCATTTACCTCTGGTTTCGGAATTTCACCGTTCTTTCCACTTACTCATGGTCTTTTCCCTCGCTTGTTCCCGCAATGCGCATGCCACCATAGTTAGGGGCAGCCCAGTTGGCGGAACGCTCTATTACTAATTCCGCCTGCCAACTGCTTACTGTCCTGCATGAAGACATTGTTTCACAACCACTGTCTCTGACTACTCTGTGCGAAAAAATTAAACTAAATACAAAATAATAAAAGTACTGTAGTAGAAAACAGAAATCATAGTCCACATTTACTTGACTTTTAACATAATACAACTGCCCCTGAGGTAGTATTTCGACCTCTTCAGGGGTGCCCCAGTAGAGTTTGGTGGTGCAAGTTGCGCCATCAGATTTTTTGGTGGGAGGAGGATAAATTTTGGTTGACTTATCGTATGTATATATGAAGATTTGACGATGACCCCCCCCCCCCCAAGAATTAGGAGATAATCTGTTGTTTCTATTGTGTTAAACATCTCCCATTAATCGTAGTGAAAATGCCGTATTATTGACAGCCAGGCATTTCGACTAGTACTGCTCGTAGTGCAGAGTAGAGACGAGCCACTCTCATCAGGCGTATAATCAGATAGTTTCGTAAATCATTAGAATAGTTAGCAAATAGAAAATACATTAGCCATTTTATCGAACACAGTTTTTTCCTTGTTTTCTATAACTCAAAGTAATCGCTGTTACAGCTAAGCTGGTTTTCTGCATTTTAGGAAACATATGAGCCTTGACAAAAGTCACTTTTGTACTCAAAGACTTTGGTACGACAAATTATTGGGGGGCAAAATCTAAAAATTCCCAACAATTTTTATCATACTCCCAACTTCTGTGGTGGATGTTCAAACGCGCAAAAGGAGGCTCGGGGTTATTTTGCGTGGAATAAATTCCAGTGCAGATGTTGAACTGGAGGGTCACCCTCGGAATGTTTTTGAAAAATACACTTTTCTAAGTAGGGGGTTTTAACACTGCACGTGCTACATTGAGTACTTTGAGAGATTTAAATTTTTTTCAAGAAGTTCACATTATTGAAAAAAATTCCCCATACTTTTCAGAACCATTTTCCCCAAAATTTCCCGCAAACCTAAAAATTTCCCCGTTTGAGGGAAAAATCTGGCAACACTGGTCTGGCGGCTTGGCGCTGTGCGTGGCATTGTGAGTCAGTGTTGCCGCAATTAAAAGAGTTGGAACTAAATTTCGCAAAACATCATTTAAAAAGAGACAATTCATTCATTTGGTACAGAAATATTTTAATATGCCCAACATTTTTGGATTGGAAATTATAACTTCCTTGTTATTTGTGAATATTGGTAATTAACAACTGAAACTTTCGAAATCCAAATTCAAAATTGGAGTTTTTTGCGTGCAATTTAATCCCAATATCAAAATCCCAACTTTTTTCAAAATCTAAAATTTCCCACCTTTTTGGATTTTAAAATGATGGGGTGTGACAAGCCCACTGCCCCTCCACAGCGACGTCTCTGGTTGTACTGAAAAATCGGGCATTAGTTTGTAGAGTAGCTAGGATTGTGCGATCCAATCGGTTCAGCTCTTGTATACCACTTAACCGTGCCACATGCCATCTAGTTACAAAAACTAACCTAACTTAACTTGACACCACATCAAACGGACCGATCTAACAACGTTATCTTGTTTCACTCCTATAAGCTAAATACGTCGAAGGTATTGTATTCCAAGTACGATAAGGCAATCTGGCAACACCGCACGTGCGTTGTCTCATCCTTGATAAGCCCAAGGCCGTTCTGCATTTTATCGTATTGATTTGTAGAAAATGTACGCAGACAATCCGGATCGTTATCTGTTTTGCTTGATAAAGAGACAAGGTTTGTAGCGTTCAAAGTAACAACTGAATGCGTGTGGGACGCGCTCCGAAGCGGAATTTCTTAGCTGTTTCAAATCTTGTGCCCTTGAAAGTCGTTGATACCTGAACAGTAAGTTATGAACTCTAAAATTACTGCAATATGAAATGTTCAAATATACATTATCTAAGAGTGTTTCGCTCTGTAACGCTTGCAGCGAGAGAGTGTAGGCGAAATTCTACAAAGTGAAGTGGGCATGTCATAGAAAATTAAATTATAAAAATAAAGTTCTATTGAAAATTTGTTGACCTGTTAAAATGTCTCCGCTCTGTCTTCAATATCGATTAAAACTGATTTTGCTCAACCACTGCAATAAATTTAAATGAAAAATATGCCTCAACCACTGCAATAAATTCAAATGAAAAATATGCCTATGAAACAAATGCATGTGTTCATCTACTTTAATTAATTTAAAATATTTCCCCTTCTTTAAAAATTACAATATATTCACCTACTTTAATAAATAAAATATGCTTTCGCCTATGTTAACAAATGTAATGTGTTCATCTACTTTAATTAATT